>CAUYRT010048823.1:0-18887 GCA_963574885.1 Lepilemur ruficaudatus
ATTAAGCTTAAGCTCATTATTCGAAGTGAGGTGACACAAGACCCGAAGAATGGACCCCACTTGTACTCGCCATCAAATTGGTACTGACTAACACTATGGTGCTCAATTGGTGGTGGTGTTCACTAGGGATTTGGGGGGTTGGGGGTAGACCCACATCTGAGGGATGTGGTGAGCACTGTGGAGGGGTGGGGCATGCTTGAAATGTGTTTGGGGATGGGTATTAGCTGTCTCAATAGGGGGTAGGAAATCCTCTAAAACTGATTTATGTGAATAGCTGTACAACTTGGTAAATTTACTAATAACCATTTAATTGCACACTTAAAATGGAGTAAAGACATGATATGTAAATTGCACTTCAATAAAGAAAAAAAATAAAACAAACTACTTTAACTAAAAAAACAAATTGTCATCCTTTATATCAGGTGGACATTTCCTTTTTTTAATTTTTAAAAAAATATATTTTTTTATTTAAAAATTTATAGGGTATAAGTGTTTTAGTTACGTGGATAAATTGTATCATGCTAAAGTCAGGGCTTTTGGTGTACCTGTCACCAGAATAGTTTACATTGTACCTGATAGGTAGGTTTTTATTCAATTTATTTTCAGCACTGGGTTTTTTTTTTTTTCATCATTTCTTTGTTAAGAAAGAAAGTTTATCTCCTATATTTTAACTACTCTCTTATTTGAAATCCTTATTACATGAATGTTGTCCCACCTGCATTGATTAGTTATAGGTTTTTAATTTTCTTTTTTTCTAAAATTTACTATTAATATGTCTTTATCTTTCTGCTAGGAATGCTATATTCAAGCTCTTGAATATAGCAAACACCTGAGCTCCCAGTATGGCGGGCCTAAAGCAGCGGGCAAGCCAGGTGTGGCCCGAAGAACGTGGTGAGCAGGAGCACGGGCTATACAGCCTGCACCACATGTTTGACATCGTGGGCACCCATTTGACACACAGAGGTGTGCGCGTGCTTTTCTTCCTCTTTTTTGAAGTCGTTGATGACGAGCAGCGTGGACGCAGCCGAAATGGTCGTGATTTCTTCTTGGCGTTGGAGCGCCAGGGCTGCTGTGACGAGAGTAACTTTCACCTGGTTCTGCAGTTGCTGAGCATCATCACTCACCATGACCTCCTGCCCTATGTCACTCTCAAGAGGAGACGGGCCGTGTGCCCCGATCTTGTAGACAAGTATCTGGAAGAGACATCAATTCGCTATGTGACCCCCAGAGCCCTTAGTGATCCAGAACAGAGGCCTCCCCAGCCCCCTCACACAGTGCCTCCTCGCTATCCTGTGCTGCCCCACTTCGGGTCCTCAGATGTGTAGCGAGCCGCCAGCCCGAGGGAGAGCCAGACTTGGGAGCCAGCGAAAACGCTGGCAGGCGGTGACCCCAGATCCCAAGGAGAAGCACACATGTGACATCGGACTGCAGGTTAGGGCTGAATACTGCCAGCATCGGACTGCTCTGCAGGGCAACGTCTTCTCTAACACGGAGGACCCACTTGAGCACCAGTTTGAGTTCTTTAAGCAGGCCAACACCATCCTCAAGCTCCGGGACCTGGGCTCCATCATCTGTGACATCAACTTCTCTCAGCTCACCGACCTCGACGCGTTCTGGCGCGACTACAACAGTGGCTCATTAGCAGAGGCACTTACAGATGTCTTCATCACAGACTCCCTCAAGCAAGCTGTGGACCACGAAGCCATCAAACTGCTGGTGAACGTGGATGAGGAGGACTATGATCCGGGACGACAGAAACTCCTGAGGAGCGTCAACAGTTGATGCTGCAAGTGTTGCCCTAACCGCTTTCCCTTCTCATTTCTCTGGGACTGTTTCCACCACCCACCTCTGGAGCTCACATACTATTCTGGGGTTTGTTCTCTACCCTTCTAACCGATACATCCGTGCCTCTCCTTTTTTTTTTTTCTTAAAGAAAAGACAAAGGAAAGCGGAAGTGGTGTTCCCTACCCCTTCCTGCACCCATATGCCTGGGCTTCCCTTTTGTTTGTCTTTTCCACTTACCCACTAATGTGTGTCTCTACAGCCACCTCCACTGAGCCGTAAGACAAATGTATACGGGGAATAAAAATCTATAGCACACATTCTTTGTAAGGCACTGAAGTGAACACTGCCTTTAGGTGCATTGAGAGGTTATCAATACTTCTGGCTTTATGAGGGCTCTTAAATTTTGTCTGAAAAACCAAAGGGCTATGAGTAAGGGAGCTATGTGGAAGGTGGGACTCTGAAGTGTATTTTGGAAATTAATCAACACCCTCTTCCAAATTACAGAATTAAAAAAAAAGTACATAGTTGAGATAACTCTATGTAATTTAACTCATAGATTAACTCTATGTAATTTGTGTCCCTACATTTTTCTTACTATAACATAAGTTTTAGTATTTGTCCACATTATCTGAAAGTCTGTATGTAAATATCATTAATAATGGCCATTTTTCCATTTGGTAGGCTACTTTGTAGTTTATTAAATCATTGCCCTACTGTTAGACATATAAGTAATTTCCAATTTTCTACTATAATAAATAATATTGCAATGAAAAAAAATAATTCAGATGATGTTTGTTTGAATATCATGTCTGTATCTATATGTGAAGCACTGTACATAAGAAAATGATATCCTCATTTTTTGTTTAAACTAAACTCCAGAATGCTTTTGATATGTTACTGACTAAAAGTGTGACATATGCAGGTTATTTTACTTCCCTGGGTTTCAATTCTCCACCTGAGAAAAGAGGGCTTG
Organism: Lepilemur ruficaudatus; assembly: GCA_963574885.1. Lineage (NCBI taxonomy): Eukaryota > Metazoa > Chordata > Mammalia > Primates > Lepilemuridae > Lepilemur > Lepilemur ruficaudatus. The sequence goes on from CAUYRT010048823.1 coordinate 2,759, forward strand.
TGCTAGATGTACGTGTTTTTCTTAGAATTTTACATTTATCTAGTTTATGTTTTGGTCTGTATATGCAAGTTTTGTTAGGAACTTCAGCTGTGTAAGTTGAGGAATTTCTTTCAGCATTTTACTTTATTTGCCAATTTTTAACGATCAATAAAATATTTTGGATAATCTAGTTTTTTTAAGTTACTCAACTATGTAATTAAATTCAATAAATGCAATTGAATTTTTCTGTGAAGCTGGTCAACTTATTCTACCTAATGAGCTACAGGTATTTTAGAGGCCATCTCAATATGTAAATCAAATACATTGGGAAACATACATACTGAGAATGTACATGCAGGTTGTGAAACTGCTGTGAAATTCATATACAAAGAGAGATTAAAATCAGTGTATTTATTTGACAGGACTGTGTGACAGATACTTTAAATTACTAATATGCATTCTCTATATTTTTCTCTCTTATTGAGTTCATATTTTCCAGGTTAATAATGCACCACATAAAAATTATTTTACCTTCTAAACTCCCATGCACTTAAATTAGAATTACTGATCTATAACTGACCAATTAGATACAAACTTTTATCTACTGGATGACACTTCTAAAAAGCTGTTGATATCCTAAAAAAAAAAAAAATCAAACTTAATTGATACTCATATTTTGCTGTTCACTTTCTTCTCTCCTGATAATTATACCTTCTGCTTATAGATACAGCAACTGTATTTCTAGCATAAGGTAAGGATACTGATAAAGAAAAAAAACATGCTTGGAAACTAATTGAGTTACAGAGGTATTCGTACCAGCTCTGGTATCCTTATACCAGAATCTGCCTGTTACATGAGAAAAATAAATTTCTATTTGGATAAGTCTCCATAGGTACATCTCCAATATGTGAAGCTGAGCAATTGTTTTTACAATTTCTTCATTATTCAATTAAATAAATACATGCTGATTTAGTAACATATGAATAGTATACTATTTAAATGATTTGTTTTTATGGTGAATGAAGGCAGACAAATGATATGTGTGTGTGTGTGTATATATAATGCAAATTCAAATAACATCATGTTTTAGACCTCAGAGAGTTGGCATGTGTTTGCTTAGAAGCGTAATTTCTAAATATAGGTAACAGTATAACTGAATTAGTGAAATTCATACACAACTTTAGAAAAAAGAAATCTAGACATTTAATCATCATATAAGTTAACCTCAGGGACCAAAGAGCATTAGGTGGTCTAAATATGAACAGATATTTAAAGCAGAAGGATCAACATGTCCAAATACATAAAGAAATGGAATTGCTTACTATGTTTAAGGAATGTCAAATGATTTAATAACTGTCTTTCCTAGTAATCTATGAGGACTGTGGTGAACTAGTAAATCAGGTTCATCTGTAGCACTTAGCACTGTCCCCAGCATATAGTCAGCATCCAAAAATGTTTGTTAAATAAATGGGTGGATAAATGCATTCATGAAAAATTCCATTTGGTTTGGAGGTTGTAGGCGAGAAAAAAGCCTGGAATATATTCAGCCTTATTTACTAATTAAATGTTTTTACCTGGTTGTATCACTCACAATCAGTCTCTTATTCTATAACATGAGAATAATTATCTTAGGAAGGTGATATTTCTCAAAGGAAAGGCAATATACCTATATGCATCTAATACTAATGAATAGGGGTAATTTTAGGGGTTTACTAAACATTAAGTATATATCATATTGGACATTATAGAATTTGAAAAAAATGCCAGATAATAGCAGTTTAATTCACTAAATTAACAAAGATTTCAATATTTCATGAGACATTTTAGTAATTTGGGGTATAAAGAACTACAATTTGAAATATTTCAAGAAGTTGCTTAATAAGTTATATTTAAGAAATACATGTGTTCAGTACCAAGGCAGATGAATTATTTAAAACAAAAAAATTTAGAGATTTAACTTTCTTAATTTATATAAATATTTCCTGCAAGATAACATACATTCTTAAAAATTAAATCTGTCTGTCTAGCCAATCTCCATTTCATCTTGAAATATAGTTCACTTTTACATAAAGTCATAAAAATTGCATTCTTCCAATTTCAGTTGGTAATCAACTGTGACATTAAATGGCATAAATCTTTGTTCAATTCATTTCCTGCTCCTTCAAAGAAAATGAAAATAAAGTACATCTAAAAATGGAGATTATAGCAAGCACAAGAGATTCTAACTTTTGTTAAGTTCTTGGAAGTTTCCATTTGATTTTAAATTTCTGCCAATTCATCTCTTTCAGTAAAAGAAAACTTGCTTTATTTTTGAACTAAAGATGACAATTTAAACATTAACTTTTTTTCATTTTAGGTCAATGTTAAAAGCATCACTCAAACACAGTTTTATGTTTTTTTTAATTTCAAAATATTAAGGGTATACAAATGTTTTAGGTTATATGGATTACTTTTGTAATGCTTGAGTCCCGGTGATGGGTGGGTTCATCACCCAAATAGTGTTAATTTTACCCATCAGTAGGTTTTTGTCCCTCCTCATCTTCTCCCTCCCCAATGGTAGATTTTCACTGAATTCTACTTCCCTGTGTGCACTTGTGTGCTCACTGATTAGTTCCAATTTAATAGTGAGTACATATGATGTTTGTTTTTCCATTCTTTAGATACTTCATTTAGGAGAATGGTCTCCAGTTCCATTCAGATTGTTGCAAAAGGTATTAAATTCATATTTTTTTTTGGCTGAGTAGCACTCCATGGTCTACATATGCCATATTTTATTAATCCACTCATGAACTGATGAGCATTTGGGTTGATTCTACATCTTTGCACTTGTGAGTTGTACTGCAATAAACATTTGAGTGCAGGTGTCTTTTTGATGAAAAATCTTCTTTTCTTTGGGGTAGATACTCAATAGTGAGATTGCTGGATCAAATGATAAGTCTACTTTTAGTTCTTTGAGGAATCTCCATACTGTTTTCTATAAGGTCTATACTAATTTGTAGTCCCACCGGCAATGTATAAGTGTTTCTTTCTCTCTGTATCCACACCAGCATCTATTGTTTTTGGACTTCTTAATAAAAGCCATTATAACTGGAGCAAGGTTATATATTACTGTGGTTTTAAGTAGCATTTCCCTGATGATTAATGGCGTTGAACATTTTTTGATAAGTTTATTGGCTATTTGTCATTCTTTTGAGAAGTTTCTGTTCATGTCTTTTGCCCACTTTTTAATTGGGTTATTTGTTTTATTCTTGCTGATTTGCTTGAGTTATTTGTAAATTCTGGATATCAGCCCTTTATTAGGTATGTAGCTTGCAGATATTTTCTCCCATTCTGTAGGTTGTCTATATTCTTTATTGATTGTTTCCTTAGCTGTGCAGAATCTTTTTAGTTTAATCAAATCCCATTTATTAATTTTTGTGGTTTCCATGATTCCCATTGGGGTCTTTGTCATAAATTCTTTCCTTAGGCCAATATCTAGAAGAGTTTTTCCAACATTTTCCTCTAGAATTCTTATGGTTTCCATGCCTTAAGTTTAAGTCTTTTATCCATCTTGAATTAATTTTGTGAGTGATGAGATGTAGGGGTCCTATTTCATTCTGCATATGGCTGTCCAATTTTCCCAACACCATTTATTGAATAGGGTTACTTTCCACCAGTGTACATTGTTGTCTGCTTTGTCAAAGATCACTTGGTTGTAGGTAGATGGGTTTATATCTGGGTTCTCTGTTCTGTTCCATTGGTATATTTCTCTATTTTTGTACCAATACCATGCTCTTTTGGTTACTGTAGCCTTGTAGTATAGTTTGAATCTGGTAGTGTGATGACTCCAGATTTGTTCTTTTGCAGTCCTATGTTTTCCAGCTCAAACCTCAGGCAATACCAGTGAACATTATAACCTAATGTAAGGGTAGCTGGGAAGCCAGAGCAGATTAGTCCAAACCAGTGATTCTCCTAATACTGACTTATTCTGTGTCACTGGGCACATTCCTAAGCCTCTCTATACCTAATGTTTTGGTTATTCATGAAAGTTAAATGCTTATCCACTTGGGAGGGATGATCTATCGATTTATGGTTTAATGTGCATAGTACTTTTGAATCAGAAAGATTTTTAAAATTACAAATTTTAGAGATTTCTATAAAAAATTTACAAACTACAAACATGGATCAAGGAGTATAAGTAAATTACTAACATCCATATCAAACGTTCAACAATTATCAAGATTTCTCTTCTTCTAGGCATTGTTATTAAAATTTCTATACTAATGTCTTAAAAGAATTCTCCAAACATATACTTTCACTCTTACATTCTTCAGGTAACTTATATTTTAAATGGGCATTTTATTACCAAACTACTATGCTTATGTCACACACACACAAACACACACACACACACACACACACACATTCATGCCACCACCACCATGAACAATAACAACAAATATTTGAAATCACCAAATATCCAGTTCATATTAAAATATCTCATATTATTTCAAATATCTCACTCTTAGAATTCAAAGTAGATTAAAATAAATTCTCTATATAACTTTCAGTTATTATAATCTTTTAGGTCTATTTTAACTTGCAGTAGTCCCTCCTCCCCCTTTAATGCCATTGATTTATTGAAGAAATATAGTGCATTAGTAAAGACCTATAGCTTTGTGTATTATGACAATATTTTTCACTTAAAATACAGTGGTATATTTTAAATTTAATTTTCCAGGCCTCGAAGTCTTTAAATACTGATGATATTAGTAACATGAGTTCTCAACTTATGCCTTCCAGCTTGGAAATGCTCATTAGAACATCAGTTTACCTGCAGTTCAAAGCCCACTCCAACTCTACCCCATCATGTCTGTATTTCATTATGTTTCTTAGAGACCCTGGGAGGGGGTTGCAGCAATTCAGGAAGAAATAAAACTAGTTCTCAGAAAGAAATCTGCTTTTGTTATTTGAGTCTAACCTTTTAACCAGAGAACACCATCGCACTCAGAGCTGATACTGACCGCTTGCACATGCCATGGGAGGAAAGCCTGGTGAGTCTGCTCTGAGCTGTTAGCAGGGTACGCTGTTCTGTGATGGACTGGGGCTTGTGTGAGGAGTTGGAGTAGAATGGTTCTGCTGTTGACTCCATCCTCCAATTTATCACATGAACTTCAGGGGAACAGTATTTGCACTTCTAGTTTCACACAGCCTTTCTGAAGACAGAATTCATTTTACTTTTGCCCTATCCCTCTTTCTATCAGGGATTAAAACTATTTCCCTAAGGGAAAGCATACCCCATGCCATCTCCTCCATGATCTTCTATTTCCTTATCCCAGATGCCCTTGCTTTAGTGCTTTCTGCCAAGAAATGAAAGAAAGACTTCTCTTTTCTTATCTAAAAAAGACCTCATACATGTGACAACATCAGAGATCACTGATCTTTTTTCTTGGCAATCAGAGTTTTGTTTGGGCTTTACTGGAAGACCCCAGCAATGAGCAATAGATGGTATTATGGTACTAGGTCAACAAGAAGAAACAGACATAATAGAATAAACAATACAGCAAAACCCCACTTGTAAGCGCCATCAAATTGGTATTGACTGATTGACACTATGGTGCTTAAATGGTGGTAGTGTTCACTGGGGATTTTGGGGGTGGGGGGTGGACTCACATCCAGGGGATGTGGTGAGCACTGTGAAGGGGAGGGGCATGCTTGAAGTGTATTTGGGGATGGGTATTAGGGGTCTCAATGGGGGGTGGGGAATCCTCTAAAACTGATTTATGTGAATAGCTGTACAAATTGGTAAATTTACTAATAACCATTTAATTGTACACTTGAAATGGAGTAAGACATGATATGTAAATTACACTTCAATAAAGACAAAAAAAAGAATTGCACATCATTTGCTCTTATCAGTTACTTCACCTGCAAAATTAGGTTCTAACGCTACAGGGTTAAATTCAACAGCAAATGTGAAGGATTCAGCAGCACATCTGGCATACACGAAGTGCCTAAGTGTTAGCTATTATTTCTTATTAAATAATATCTCATATCTATAATGAATCATCAATGCAACATAAATAAAAGAGCACAAAAAAACACATTGATAATTCAGATTGGCTAAAGTGACATTTCAAATAAGTAAGGACAACTTCGTAGTCATGTGTTTTAAAAAAATTATAAGAATAAACTTCACTCTTTACATTAGGATTAATTTCAGATACATCAAAGACTTACATATAAGAATAAAACCATGTTTTAGAGTCACAATAAAATATTTTAAAATTCAACTACATGGCAATTAAAAAGGTCTACAAAAAATATGCATGTCATGTTGGAAAACATATTTCTGTTCATTTCACAAAGAAAGAGCCATTTTTCATGATATGTAAAGAGCTTCTATAGATCAATGAGAAAAATCCATAACAATAGAAGAATGAACAGGAGCTATAATGAGATTTCTCAGGAAAGGAGATGCAAAAGAATCTTACAGGATAAAAAATGTTCATTTTCAATTGTAATCAAATCAACATAAATTAAAATTACATTAAGATACCATTTTTTCTCTTTTCATATTAGTAAAGATTATAAAGATTGAAAACACGGTGTGTTGGCAAAGTCTGGGTAAAACCTTCATTTACATTATTAGGGTATGAGAAATAGCAAAAAACTGAAAACAATCTAAATGTCTTTCTATAGGAGAGTGATTAAATAAATCACAATGTACTAATGCAATAGAAATCTATAGCAGTTGGTTTAAAAATATAAGGAAGCATCTCATTTAATAATTTCTAAGATATATTGTTAAGTAAAAAAGTCACGCTGTACAATAGTATGTGTAGTATGTTATCAACTCTGTGAAATAGGAGGGTGTGTGCATGTGTTTATAAGCACACTTGATTATATAAACAAAATATATGTGGAAACTAACCACAGAAAATGATAATATAGGGTGCACTCAAAGAAAGAAAGTATATAATTGAAGATCAGGTATGTCAAATGAAGATCAGGTATGACTTTTTCATTGTTTATTCTTTCATATCGTTTGAATTTTTAACTTTGTTACTGCATTACATCCACAAAAAATAACTAATTAAAAGTTTCAAGAAATATTATATGTGAAAAATGCAATATACTATCAGTCACAATTTTTTTTTTTATCACACTGGAAATTTATTGACTCAAGCAGGTATGTTTATTTACTCTTCTGTTTCTTTCTTCCACATTTAAAGGACTCAGTGATTACATTGAGACAATCCAAATAATACAAAATACCATCCTCATTTTAAGGTTACCTGATTAGCAGTCTCAATTCTATCTGCAACCCTAATTCTCCCTTTTCACGTAACGTAACATTGTCGCAGGTTCTGAGAATTAGGATGGTGAAGCCATTATACTGCTGCCCACTATAGGCAACCTTTGGGAAATGCCTCCACTCTCCTCGTGTAGTATGGAAATAGTATAACCTCAAAAACAATATAGGATTGAGTTGTTTCTGCTTTGCAGAAGTATGAATTATGCTCTATTAAATAGTATAGAGCATAATTAGGAGTCAGAGGTACAACTACCAATTCTGGGTAGGTCTGTCATCCTCCAGAGATGTGACCTTAAGATATTTCCTTCAACTTTCTTAGCTTTGATTCTTTACTCTTCATATGGGAATAAAAGTATATACTTCATCATGCTTTTGTGAAAATTAAGTGAAATAATACATAAAAAGCTCAAAAGACATAGTGGTGAGACTATTTTAATTTAACACATAGATGAATCTTAAAGCTTAATATTGAATAAAAATTATAGAAAACATACATTATGTTACCATTTTTATGTACTTAAAAGTCAAAACTTTCATGTTTAGAGAAACACATACATGGTAAAACTATATAAAAAGCTAAGAAATGTAAACTCAAAACTTAGAATCGTGACTGCTGCATGGAAGAGAGATTCATGGAGAAGCATATATTTACTCCCACGTTACTGAAAATATTCCAGTTCTTAAGTTAAAGAGTGAATTTACGAAGGGTGAATTTGTAATTTTATTATGATAGTCCCCAACATATAAATAGGTTATCGACATTATCTATCCTTATGTGTTCATCAAATATTATATAATAAAAAATGAATTAGTCATTTTTCTAAAAAATTCAAAATACCATGATTAGAATGAGCAATTATAAAATAGCCTGGCAGAGGGGAAATGTCCAATTATTATGAAAAATAATCATTGTATCATCTGTCTAACACATAAATTAACCTATTAGTTATTTAAATACAATGAGAATAAGTTCCTCTGCTATAATAGCAATAGGAAATTAAACACAACCAAATATTCTTGGAGAGATATTGATTCAATCCATTTATTTCCTCTCAATTAACACATTTTTCACTAAATTATCAATACTTCTTTCGATCCTAATTTCCTTTTTTGGATTGGATCCTGCAGCCCAGTTCACTACTGGCAAATTTTATTGGGTTTACCCCACAGTAAATCCTTGCAAGTGAAGTCAGCATACACTTCAATGAGGAAAAGAAAAATGAACCTAAAGAAAATTGACCTGCATCCTTCAATTGACTTTGAAACAACCACAGAGCTTTTTAAAAATCAGGTTTAGGACTATTTATCCTAGTAGAAACCTAGAAAGAAAATGCTCTTTACACTAAAAGGAGGGGAAAAAAAAAAAAAAACCACCTAGCTCCAAGGAAACATACAGATTAAAAGCTTCTTATCAATAAAAAAGATCTAATTACTATTGTCAAGATTGTCTTTCATGTAGCACCTCAACACTCAAGAGAGGATACCATCTGGGCGGATTTCAGTTAGATGGTGAAGGTAACCTAGCAGAAATGTCAGCAATAAAAACTGCTTTCTCAAATCTTTCTGATTAAACACTCTGGCACTAATTCACTCAGAATTATTATGGAAACCTCTGATGTTCATTTGTTAATCCTTGAAAAGTTTAATCCTGAAATCCACAAATTTGTTTGAAGTCTGTTTTGTAATCTGATTCATATTATGCATCCATAATTGAACTATAATTATCTTTTTCGGTGATGTAATTAAATCAGAGTGATTCTACTCTCTATGATGATTGAAGGAGCATGTGGCTTTAGCTCTTCATTCTTTTGTAAAAGGTTCTTGGATTGACAATGAACTGAAATCTGCAAGGCTGCATTAAAGTAGTTAAATATTTCTGCCTTTCACAAGGAAATGTTGAGAAGCTACTGGTTGCCCCTGTTAAGTCTTCCTCTAGTATAAAAATATTCCGAGGTAATTCTACCATATAAAGTGCACCAATTTTATTAACAAAAATGAATCCTTTTCATAGAATCATTCCATCTCCTTTCCTTCCGTAATAAATAAGAATTTAGTTTGAAATATGACAGTGATGCTTTGTAAAATCAAGTTGGGATCACAATAGGATTTGTGAATATGTGGAAATGCCTATCAGATATCCTTAACATAGCATTCTAATTTAGCTCATGTGCTCAGAACAGAGGGAGAGATTTCTCCCCTTTCAACCCATTTGGGAAATATCTGTTTTTCAAGCTTTGATTTTCTTATTTTCTCATAAGAAAAAAAAAAGCCTGCTCTTCTCTCCTTATTAATATGCAGTTTTTCAAAAGATGAATTTCTCCCAAATTAAATTATTATTTTCTCTTTGAGCAGGTTGTCATTAAACTTGATGATGTTCTTTAAATTGCATTTATGAAGAAGAATAATTCAAACACAAATTCTAAAAATGATCCCCATACAAAACCATTTATGCTGGGCACAGAGGCTCACACCTGTAATCCCAGCACTTCAGGAGGCCAAGGTGGGAAGATCACTGTAGGCCAGGAGTTCAAGATATTGAGACTCCATCGCTGCGATTTTTTTTTTTTTTAGTAGCCGGGCATGGTGGTGTGTGCCTGTAGTCCCTGCTACTTGGGAGCCTGAGGCAGGAGGATTGCTTGAGCCCAGGAGTTTGAAGTTGCAGTGCTGTGATTGTGCCACTGCACTCCAGCCTGGATGACAAAGCAAGACTCTGTCTTTAAAACAAAACAAAACAAACAATAAATCCATTTACTGCCTTTCATAAACTGTAAGTGCAATGGCCTGTCTGGCTCTCTTGGATTTCTTTAGGCTTATCGAATTATTTCCTTTTCCCTTTGCCTTCTGGTTGGGTTTCATCAAGACCTTGGATTAACTGTATTTAGTCAGTATATGTAAGGAGATATTGAGCAGACTTACAAAATGAAGTAAAAATCAACATAAGTCATGTCTGAATGCCAGAAAGAGTGCCCTGTCACTGTAGTACACCAAAGCACGGGAGAGAAGGCTCCCACCTTACCAGTCCTCCTCACTAGAGTTCTGCTCTGACATCCTAACTGCAGTCTGGGGCTCCAGTCCATGTCCTTAGCACTGCTTACACAAGCTGTTTGTCTTTGTCATGCTGTCTTTCCTCCTGGGACATCTACACGTCTTCCTTCTTATTAATTCTGAAAATATCAACTTCTATGAATCAGTATGGAATTGGTTTGAATTACCAAATCATCTGTCATACCTCTCTGAGTATCAGCAGGTAAACTGGATTTAATACCTGATTCACTCTAGTAGCATCGCTATTTCCTACTGTCTAATTCCCCTGCCCTGACCTATTCTACCTCTGACAGGGCTTCAAAAAACGTTTCTGAAAAACATGGACCTTTTTATATTGCATTTTTCAGATAATTGTCTAACTTTTCAATTTTAATATATGTTTACTGGTGACAACATCATTGTTATGAACAATACCTGTGGAGTAAGGGATAACTTTTATCCAACATTTATTCAGAAATGCTTAATGAGTGCTGCTATGTACTAGCTACTGAAGTCACAGAAGGATATGAAAATGTTCCTGTTTTTACAGAACTTTGTAGGGTGATACAGACAATGTCCAAGTGAAATAAATTAACATGATGATTTTGAATAGATTTCAATAGTATGGAAAAATTACAGCAAAATGAAAGCAACAAAGGTTTATACATGTGGAATCAACAAAAGCATGAATGATGAGAAGGTTCTAGCCATAGGGTAAGCTGTAAAGAGTGTCCTAAGGGAAAGAACAGCAAAAACATTTCTGAAGAAAGGACCAAAAACGAGCCGGGCGCGGTGGCTCACGCCTGTAATCCTAGCACTCTGGGAGGCTGAGGCGGGTGGATCACTCAAGGTCAGGAGTTCGAAACCAGCCTGAACAAGAGTGAGACCCCGTCTCTACTATAAATAGAAAGAAAGAAATTAATTGGCCAACTAAAATATATATAGAAAAAATGAGCCGGGCATGGTGGCACATGCCTGTAGTCCCAGCTACTTGGGAGGCTGAGGCAGAAGGATTGCTTAAGCCCAGGAGTTTGAGGTTGCTGTGAGCTAAAGCTGACACCACGGCACTCACTCTAGCCCGGGCAACAGCGTGAGACTCTGTCTCAAAAAAAAAAAAAAAAGAAAGGACCAAAAACGTTAGATCCTACATGTCATGAAAAAAGTTTTATTTCAAAATGAGAAAACTGACTTTAAAATAGATTATTTGAGAGAACACAGTTCTAGAAAGGAGTATAAGATTATGTTAAATTTCAATCAATTGTAAAGATTTAATGCTCATGATGACAATCACATTACAGAAAATCCAGTTTAAACCCTTTATTTCACAAATGACAAAAGTTCAATGACCTGGCCAGGGTCACAGGCCTAGTTTATTAGGAGCAATTCATAGCTCTATTTGCCCTTCACAAATCTATGGAGCTAGAGTGATAACTGCCCCATTAACCTATCATGACAATAATAAGAAATGAATATTTTTTCATTATTTTATTTCTTTTTTGATACAATTTCCTTAAGTTTGCCTTATGAATAATGATTTACTATAAAAGAGGGTTTGGTTTTTTTTTAGTATTATCACTATTTTTAAGGAACCTCTTGAGTTGGGATCATATAGCAATTTGGTTTTTGAAAAATCTCTAATTTGATTTCTCTCTACACATACAGGGCAGGTAGAAAGTAAACAAAATTTTTTAACATATGAAAATAATTGTCAAATATTATTCTCATTTAATAGATGAGCATATTGAAACTTCACAAAAAGGAATGGCTCATTTCAAATTTTATAGAAAATTTCAAACTTACACAAAAAGTAGAATATAACAAATTTTCATGTACCAATCATTTTAATTCAATAATCATTAAGTTATGGCCAAACTGTCATAGTGTACCATTCCAACCTCCCTCGGTTATTTTGAAGTACATCCCAGACCACCATTTCTTTTCCATGTGTGCACATTGCTACTGAGCTGTTTCCAGTAATAAAAGCTCAGAAATATGTGCTTTTGCTGAGATAAAATGTAGTGTGAATTCACAATTCTTCCTATTTCAAAGGAGGACTTTAGGTTGTTTACTTAACTAATATATGATTTTGGTTATATTTGAAATCATAGTTTTCGACTGTTTAAACCTCTCTCCAACTCCTCTAAAAATGTCATCATGTTTACTAATCTTGCCTTTGTCACAGAGCTCGGAACTGGGATTTGTACTGTAGTAAAATTCTTACTACCACTGCATGTATTGTAAGAAATGCTGCAAGATCCCATGTGCTCACTGCTCATTAGGGAATAGTAGAAAAATTCCCCATGCTATGCCCGGAAGTGCTTATAATAAATTCTAGTAAATGTTAATAGGTGAACCCGAGCCTGAATCTAGTCATGTAGAATACGTGCGCTGTGGGTTTGCAAAAATCCTCCTGTTGAGGCACCCTGGACTGAAACAGTTAGGATTCAAGGGTAGAAGGGAGTATTATCAAAAACATCTTAGTTGTACTTTGTCTCCGCAGTTAATTCATTTCCCATATGGGATATCTTTTCCTCGTGTGGTTTACCTGGGTTTGTAGCCATGGAGTCATATGCAGATAAAAAAATCAAATATTTACTTATAAAACTTGTAGCTAAAATAATACCTTTTTTATTATGCTTCAATTTGTAAAGTAAATATTTATGCAAAGAAAAGAAGAGGATGAGGAAAGCCAGGAGAAATGAAGCTTTTCTAGAAAGCATGAAAAATTAAATGTGGAAGAGGCTTAAGTGATTAGATATTTCAGTGTTTCTGACACCTGGCTAAACATAGAATCACCTGGGAACCTTAATAAATAAAAATCTGTGCCTGGGTTGTACTTTCAGAGACTCAAGACTTAATTTATTTGGGGTAAGACGTGGATATTTGTTAAAGCTCTTCAGGTAAATCTAATGTGCAGCCACTGTTGAGAACCCATGACAGACTCCAAGATCCTCATGAGATAATTGAAGCCCAAGGAAGTATAATGTGGAGGACACATGGCTGGTTAATGGCAGAGTCAGTGTTATGCATGGACCCAGGTGTATCATATATCTCTAAGACATGTCACCTCTTGGTTCCTTTTTAATTTCTCTGCTTGGTAAATTACTTTTTCTTCCTTATGTACTACGGTTCATGTACAGTCATTGCCTGTATTAGGTACTCATGCAATGAGTTAGGAGACATTTCCGATAGGAAGCACAAGTCTTGGCAATAGTTCTTTGGATGCTTTCCACTGGCAGCCCTGCCTATCAAGCTCTGTGTTGGCAGCGCTGTTCACTGAGGCAGCTTCAGAGGATACCAGCTTCTACTAATAGGACTGTTTTCTACATTGGTAAAAGGCTTCATACTTCTCAGTCTTTACTGCATTTCCTGGAAATATATTAGCTCCAGTTAACTTACTGCATGTAATATATATCCAAAGAAAATGACAATCTGTGAGAAATTATGGAATTCTCAGCAGGAATTTTCACAGCTTGCAATAAAATTAAAATAGCCCAAACCTGCTCATTTCTTGTGAGAATTTTTTCCATTTTATTTTTCTACTCATTCTTGCTCTGCTTTAATATTTAAATAATGGACTGTGTTATAAAGCACAGGGTATGTATTTATCATCTTGCTAAACTGAAGTATATGGGCTACAAGTATTGGAATATTTTTTACCAAGAAGATACTTAGTTTCAATAAGTCTTCACCCTGAGAGTTTTCTAGAATTATCTGGAGAATTATTGAACATATTATGTCTGACAGAACCCCCACAGTTTAAGTCCATGACTATAATTTTTATTTAGTCATGCAATTTAAGTAAACAGATGGAACGTCTTTTATAAAAGACCAGAGATGGTCTTTTCATTAAATACTGATTCAAATTTAGCAAAACAAAAGTCAAAGCTTATGTCTAATTGCTTTAAAGAAGACTATGATTTGAGATCATCTTGTACAATAGCCAAGAGATAAACAGTTTACTAAACCAAGGTCATCCTTTGAACCAAACCTAATGGATTATTTTAATCTTTCCTAGACACCACTGTGTTCTAGGGCAGTGGTTCTTGTAAACTCTACGTGCCTTTGAATCACCTGAGGATTTAATTTAAACACTTACTGGAATTCAGGAATTGTAGGGTGAGTCCTCAGAGTCCACATTTCTAGCAGCTCTCAGAAGCTCCCCACACTGCTTGCACATGGAACCTTCAGAAAGCTACCTTCTTGAGTAAGCAGTTACTAGAGTACTGAGAAGATCAAAAATCAAAGATAAATCATTAAGACTATGGAGGGATTGTAGTCAAGTAAATTTTCTAGTTTGTATTTTACTAACATTCTCTCAAGCCACTTACACTTATTTGGAGCTAGCAACATTTCTTTAATTTAAAAAAAACTAAAGATAATATATAAATAGTACCTGAAAGAAATAGAGAAACTGGAACAGGAGTTTAATAGCTGTGAGTTTTTCAAAGATAGGAAACAGCCTATGGTAACCTCTTCTCCTCGCTTATGATTAGAATCATCTCTAAACTATAATCTGTATTGTTTAGTTAGCAAATCTATAAAGTTGCTAACTGAAAACAATGAATTATTGTCAATATTTTACATGAATTTCCTTCACAGTGAATAATTTTTTTTAAAAAAAACAAAGGTCAGATCATATCCATATATGTGACTCAGGTATAATAGATTAATTTGCACTGGTAGTACAAGCAAGTAAATATATTTGACATCATTTTTTCAAGATTATAAACCAATGTATCTCTAAAACCACATCTATTTTCCCAAATCCAGCACTATTTTAGTGCACTCAATTCCTAAAGGTATTTCCAGAAACATATCCTGTGTCAGGGAATGCAGGAATGGGTTATCCATCTGACCTAGGTTGCCCCCTTGTTCATTTTCTCTTACTCTCTCTCTGATAACTAAAGTTTCTGTTTAATTGTATCTTTTTCTAAATTACTCTTCAACATTCTGAAAGACAGACAATTTTGGAAATCCCTGAAATTCCCTATTTAAAAAAAAAAATCATTCCAAAGCTATTATGGACAAGGCTCTAGCTAATTAGAAAGCACTTCCAGGGAGGGAACTATTAACAGTAAACATCTTCCAGTGGTCTCATAAAATATGTGATTGTTCAATTGAAGTCCACAACAAAAAAGGAAAAAGACTTGATCCACAGGCCAAGACTTTTATATGACACATAAATTCTGCAGAAGTAATTAGATTTTGCATTTTTTATAAACAAAAAGAACATTACACTTGAGATTATGCTTAAACTACATTTGGTTGGATCTAATTAGAGATATAATCATCTATGTGAAACTAGAAACTTTCTATTAGATTAACAAGTTTATTTTTCCAAGCAAGTAATACTATGAGATTTGATGTAAACTAGTATTTGTGCCAGTAAAATCTGAAGAAAGAGATTTCCTAAAATAATGTTAAATATCTTCTGATTTCCTTGAAAAAAATTATAAATGTATTTTCCCTATTGGGAAAACAAAAAGAAAGATAAAGGACAAGGAAAGTTCTTCTCATTTTTTTTATATACTTTTTTTTATGTTCTTTTTTTTTTTTTTACTGGGGGAAAACTACAAAGCATTTACAGTACAATGTTTACAGTCACAATTTGTAGTGAGCTGATTTTCCAAAATATATTACCACTCAAGTTGACTTATCTTGTTACATTCAAAAACCTACTCTGTTAAAGTAGTCCAGAGAGTACATACATAGTGCTCCAACTGTATCTACATACAACCAACACTCCATTTTAAGTGTACAATTAAATGATTTTCAGTGAATTTACCAAGGTGTACAGTTAATCACATGAATCAGTTTTTGAGGAAT
>CAUYRT010048830.1:0-81752 GCA_963574885.1 Lepilemur ruficaudatus
ACTTGGTATTTACCCAAAGGAAAGAAAGACATTTTATTTAAAAAAGACATCTGTAATTGAATGTTTACAGCAGCACAATTGACATTGGCAAAGATGTGGAAACAACCCAAGTGCCCACCAATACATGAGTGGATTAATAAAATTGAGTATGTCTTGAAAATAAAAGAATGAATAAAATATGTTTTCCCTTCTCATGTAACAAATTTGTAGGGAAGTCAGATTGTCAGCCCGACCAGGATTACAACCTGTGTGACTTTAGCCAATTTTTGTAACTTCCCTTTTCTCTAATCTGTGAAATAGAGATAAAAATAACACCTGTTTCAAAGGGTTGTTTTGAAGAGTCAATGAGATAAAAAAAAAAAAAAAACATGGAAAGTACTTAGAATATTGCCTGGCACATAGAGAATGCTCAATAAATATAAACTATTATTACTACCATTATTAAACTTTTTATATCTCCCTCACCATCAAGCTGGCATATAGCAGAACTCAAATAACCCGGGCTCCCTGATAAAGCGATGTGATTGACCTGGGAAATCAAATTAGCGTTAAAATATAAGTTTCCTTTCTGTGAATCCTCTAGACGGAATTAATTGCTACACCATCTGTGGTACTGCAGTTTTGTTTATCTTATATTATGACTTTACCCTCATCTGTCATTTCCCTTGGTTGTAAGCTCAATCACAGAGCAAGGACTCATTTTTATATCCCTCTCTTGGGCCTAGCACAAGGTCTGGTGACTATACACTTAACAAATGTTTGATGAATGAATATCATGTTATAGTATACAAAGTTATTTTAAATGTATTACTTCATCTTAGCTCTATAGTAATTTTATGAAGTATAAGATTATGTTGTTTATACATACGAAGTATTAAGAACACTTCCATTTCATAGATGGGAAAATCAAGAAATTTAGGAAGGTAAGAGTATGGAAAGAAGGGTATAAACAACTCTATATGTTTCTAATTAATTAGAGTTATTCAAATAATACATTACTTAGTCTTCAAGGGCAATAAAGATAATAATTTTGATTTGAGAACAATATGATTTGACAACTTTTTCTGTTGTCCAGAGAAAGTTTCTGTAAATTGTTTTTCAGGTTTTCCTTTTAATAACAGTTAACAGAGCTACTGTGAGCTTTGCTGTGAAAGCTTCATGTGACTCAAAAGTGCAGGACACAGGCTGTACTTCAGAGACGGTACAAGGCAAAGAAGACAGGACTTGAAACTGTATTTCCCAAGTAGGTTTTCTATTACCTTTAGAATGGTCTCCAAAATATACCTGCCTCTGCAGAGTAAACCTTGGTCAATCCCTTTCATCGTAGCCCACCAGGAAATTTCCATGTGGCAACAGGCCACAGCTAAAGCAATGCGGGTAGGACTTCTCTCAGACCCCTGAAAAATTGCCTGAGTGTCATTTGGCATAGTCCAAACCTTTTCACCCTAAATAACCTGCTTATTTTTTTTTTCCTAGGGAGGCCAGGGTGCAGGAAAAATATATTAACATAAAATGTCATTTACACTTAACCTCTAAACAAGAAGCAATGGAAAATTGAATCTAAATTGAAGTAAGTGTGCCATAGCAAGAAAAGTTCAAAAATCAGACAAGCCAGGGGTGCTTGTTTTTTTAACCATTATTTATTAAGCATCTATTATGTACTATTAGGCACTGTATTACATGTCAGAGATTTCGTATAGGTGAGATATACATGTAAGGTCCTTGATCTCACAAAGCTTTTGGTCACAGGAAAGCCAATTTTTGAACACATAATTACAGTAAAGTGTAAGTGCCTAAGGTTCAAAGAAGTCAGGAGAAGCCTGAGGAAGGGAT
This sequence comes from Lepilemur ruficaudatus, assembly GCA_963574885.1. Lineage (NCBI taxonomy): Eukaryota > Metazoa > Chordata > Mammalia > Primates > Lepilemuridae > Lepilemur > Lepilemur ruficaudatus. The sequence goes on from CAUYRT010048830.1 coordinate 1,834, forward strand.
ATTTAGGCTGTCACTGATGGATAAATAAGTGAGTTAAGCAAAGGAGGGGAAGGAAGATGGGAAAATGATGAAGAGTTTTTCAGGTAGAAAGAGATAAAGAGGCCAGTGGAAGTTTACTGTGGCACGCTCTCTCTCTTTAAAGGGGAATAAAACTGGCTATTTGAGTAACCAAGAGAAATTAAGAATATTTCGTAACTATTTTTAGAGTCAAAGCCCAAAGAGGTAGACAGAATACAAATCCTGGAGTACCTTATTAATTATGTTAAGGAGTTAGAGCTTTATCCTCCGAACAAAGATATGCCAGTGACAATCAGGGTGGTGATATGATAGGACATTCATTGACTGCTGTGTGAAAAATGGATTGAGGGGAGTAAAAATGGTGATAAGGAAACCAATAAGAAGTTCTTAGAGAGTCCCAGCAAAACAGCCACAAAACATTCCTCTCCCTCTACCCACAGCCTTTGGTAAGTACCTTGCCACAGTGATTCAGTGGCTCTGGCTAATGTGAACAAATACAATGCAAAGGCTTGAAAAGTAATTGGACATTAAGACCTGTTCTCTCTTACCGCACTTGAAATCCTGAGACCACCATGTGGATGGGCTCAAGCTAGCCTGCTGAAGGATGAGAGGCCACCCTAGCCATAAGTCATCCAGCTCTCAGCTGACAGCCTACCCACCACTAGATAGATATGAGTTAGGCCATGGTAGATCATTAAGCCACCATCCAAGTCACTAGCAAATCACAGACATAAGAAAAAGTCCAGCAGAGATTAGCCAAGGTGGTCCAGACCTAAAGAACTGACCAGCCGACCCACAGAATTAGAGCTAAGTAAAATGATTTCTATTTTAAGCCACTAGGTTATGGGGACATTTGTGTTATTCAGCAAACACTAACTGATATGCCTGGTAAGAGATGATGCTGCCCTGAACCAGCAGGTTAGCGGAGAGGACTCACAGAAGGATACAGAATCAGGTATTTCAATCAAAAGAACCATGATTTTTGGCTTGGACCAATAGGCAGATGGTGGGGCTACTTGCTGGGCTCAGGGATAGCAGAGGAGAAAAATATATGAGGGAGAAGATGAGAAGTACAACTGAGAGTATGTAGAACTTGAGGTTGTTGAGAAACATCTAAGCAAAGATGTCAAACAGGTCATCAGATCGATGACTTGAGAACACACCAGAAAGATGCAGGCTGCAGACACAGATTTGAGATGCATTGGTGTAGACATTGTGATTAAAGCCATGGTGCATAAACTTCCCTAGCAACACAGGGAGAGTAAGAAGCCCAAAGGGCCCTAACAATTACTATGTATGTAATTTTGGACAAGTGATGTAACATCTCTGAGTCTGTTTTACCACCTGTAAAATGGTGTAATGTTAATTGACTTACTGAGCTGTAATAAAGATTAAACAAAATTTATTTTGTTTCAATCATTTGACACATATTAGAGACTAAAAAATGCCAATTAACTTCCCCATCACTTATAGTCAAATTGCACAAGAATATTTTAGAGTCATTTTGGCTCCCTATTTTCTATTCTTAATATTTGTGGATTAGTGACGGGTTTTAATTGCAGGCAATAGGAATACTTGATTCTTCATTCTCCTTCTGAAATATTAAACAATTTTTCTTAAATTGCATGTATCAGAATTACCTGTGGAATTATTTAAAATGCAAGTTCCTTGTCTCCACCTTCTAAATACATGTTCAAAATTTGGCTTTTCTGAGCTTAGTTCCTTAGCTCTGGTTTAGACTTCCTGAACCAGAAATTCTGGGGTGTGCAAACAGGAATCTGAATTTTTAATAAGCTCTGAAGGTTCTTGTTACACAGATACTCTAAAAGCTCATAATTCAAGCTTTTCCCTGTGGCTTCTTAATAATAATATGAAAACAAGCAAAAGTCATTGAACTGTACCTCATATCCTATGAAATTCTCCCACAAATGATCACACCCTAATCACCAGTCCCCAGTTCTCTGCCCCCACCACCACTAGATAAAACTCTGCTATTAATAATATTCCGCCTGCCTGTGAGTTCGGCTGGTCTTCCTGGAAATGGAAATCTTTGCCCTCCTCCTGAACTGCCCTGATAACCATTTCATTATATTTCTAGAATACAGTCTGATCCATTCCACAATCCCAAAGCATCCCTCTCCCAGCACACTTGATCTCCTCCTGTTGAAATTCTGCCTCATCACTCAGGCAGCTCCGCACGTTTTAATACACAGCCACATACACTACACGGCGTCAGACTCATGAAATCAGTTGCTGATTAAGAATAAATATTGTCTCCCAGCTGCTAGGAAGGTTCAAACACTTGAAACTGATTGCAGAAAGAAAATAGGTCCAATCTGTTCTGTTCTACAAAACGTCAATAGAGATGGTTATGCAGGCACGTCTGATACTTTTCTTTTGCACAAATTACAGGGTAGAATAGATGTGAGGATGGAATGAATAAAAATTCATAGTCAGGAGAATAAAGGAAGTGGCAAACCTAGGAGCTGAACCCTCTGCAGGTCGCTACCTGTCATGGGCTTCTAATGCCAAATTCGTTTGAAGAGGGAGGGCTTCCCCTACCACTGACATTTCCCAGAGATGGAGCTCTCTAATAATAGGTGCACTTTTCTAGGCACATGTTTGGGGGAATTTGCTTGGTTCACAGAACTTGGGATCAAGAAACTCAGGGTCCATAAATACACTGCATTTGTCTTTCTGACAGCAATTTGCTTATTCTCAGCAGCTGGAACAGAAGGGCGGAGATACACACGTGTTCTAAAATAGCACTAAAGGCCTATGTTTAAAATACCTTTAAATCTGTTCGATGACACCACAAGCCAGCTCCGCATGCCTCCCCCTCCCAGCTCTCTCTGCGTCTCAGCCCCCTGCCATGGAGCTGCACGAGAGCCGAATCGCTCCCGTTTGAAACAAAGGATAATCCTTCTCTGAAAAAAAATCATAAAAAAGAATGAAAAAAAGCCCAAGCTCTATTCTCTCATTATGAAGTTGGATTTTATATTTCTGCTGGCGCACTGTGAAGTATTTCTTTTGAAATAATGCATTAGCAGCAGGTTGTTGATTTATTCCGGTTTGAATACTGCAGCCCCCCGCACGCCGGTGCTAAAGAACATCCTGCGTCCTTAACATACTTCAGCCCAAGTAATAATCACAGATGAGACGTGATACTCACCCCTAAAACACTGTGTACCTCTCCAATTTCTACCCTCCTGTATACAAGGTATAGAAAAATACGTGGTCTCTTTTAAAAATTATTTTTTTTTCTAAAAGAAACCAACATACATGCAAATTTTTCTCAGTTAGAAGAGGAAGAGAGTGTATCTCCATATGCCAGTGGCTGGCTTCCGCTCCACAAACACTAATGTCATTATCACTGATGACAAGTCCCCTCGTGCCCAAGCGCTGACGCAGGACAACTCAAGGAATCTATTGAGGGCCACAGTTTCAATCTCAGGAGAGTCTTTACAGGTCAGGCGAGAAAAAGGGGAGGCTTATGTCGCCACTTTTGATAATTCCCTTCTCCCTTATAACCAACAGAATCTAATTCAAATAGAGTTTACAGGAGTCTCTCATGGCTAAGAATCTCAGATGCTAAGGATTAAAGAAAAAACATCATCCTCCAATCACTGTAAATTAAATTAAACTCATTGATTCAATTAACCCCTTCTCTGTTCAAGACACTGCTTAACGAAATGATTCAAATACAGTATTGTTTGCAAGTTTAAAATACCATGGAAAATCTGAGGCTCCGAAAACTTACGTAAACATACATAGGATCCAACAGCTAGGAATACAAAATGATTCTGAGCCCACTACCCTTATTATTGTAAATACATCGCATTGTAGGAAAAACTAATTCTAGGGCAAAATCTGTAGATTTAATGAAATACTTGATGCTAAAACCAGAGTTGAACTTTTCTCGATTCTTATAAAAGAGTGGGTACACTTACAAATCATCTCAGTGGAAGAACCACTAAGCCTTTGAACACCCTCAATCTCTATTTTCAACTAAAAGCTGAAACCGTATCATTTCTCGCCAACCTAAATTTTAATGGTTTTAGTGCAAAATTGTATTCGTCATTTCTATATTTTATAAGTCCCACAGTGATATAAATTTGAGCTGTATTGAGGAATTATCCAAGTACCTATCACGTAAAACACTGAAAACAATTCTTAAAACAAAGTTAATTTGTTTTTTCTTTTATCCTGCTTAGTCTCTGACCTGGCTATTTAACAACTACAACTACCACCATGACAAATGTGTTCCCTGACCTATCTCACTGAAGTTATCATTCTGAAACATATGAAAAATGGTCGCTTTTTCAGAACTCTTTGATTTTCTCACTCCAGTTTCTACATTTCTAAATCAAGCTGCAGGACCAGCACACAGGGAAGGGTGCAAATGCTCAAGGTAGAGTTTAGAGATAGTGGCAGGGATTTATTTACCTAAGAGATAATGTGACAAGAAGCAAGATTAGGATCCGCCCATTTTATCACAGGATTCAAGCACGTCTGAAGTTAGGTCTCCTGGTCTCAACATGAACTCTATTTCCAGACCCACAACCACAGTTCCTTTTAAATGTGTACAAAATGCCCTAACAATAAATAAAAACCCTGGCTGCCATTTCCACCCAAGGGACACGGTCAGACATAGGTAATAAAACTCTGGCTGACAGGCTGTCAAAGGATCATTTATTTTCATTCTCCGCACATAAGAGAAAGAGCTTATGAACCTGTGAAACATGCCAGTGCGTACATTAAAATAAAATCTTCTCCATTAGAATTTTGACTTTCAAATCAATGTAAATGTCACATATCGAAACAAAGCAGATGCAAAGACTCTCAAGACATCACCAATTCAAAAGCTAGAAACTCGAAATCGCTCAATATAATGGAAAATCCATGTTTTATTTACCAAGTGAAAAATATTTTTGACCTTCCACAGAAAGTGGAAGACTGACAAGCAGCTAACAGGTTAAGCCTGAGACTTTAAGAAGCAACTCAAATTACCTTCAGTTGTAAGTGATATGAAATGAAAAATCACAATTTAGTTCTAGGAAGCAGATGGGAAAAAAATTTTGCCAATTTCTCAGTGTAGTAGAGACATCTTCTTGGTGATACATTAAGTAAGGAGCAGAATGAGGAAATCTGTACAGACTTTAGAGAGAGAATTTTGGGAAAATTTCTTTGACCTGTTAAAATTTGATAGAGTGACAAAAAATTAACAGTCTCATATCAAAAGAATGAAAGATAATTTTCCACTCTATCCACACACACACACACACACAAAAATTAGATGTTTCTGTTCACTGCTAAAAAAATAGTTACACATTTTCTCTTGTTGAGGGCCAAAAAGGTTGCTAGAGTATGTGTGGAGGTAGAATTGCTTTGAAGAAAACTTCCACTAATACGTTTATGTTGAAATACACAGTCCATTTGATCCCGCTGAAATACCTATGAAAACAAAGTCAGTAATAATAAAACAATAATAATATGCAATAATATTATATCTACAACAATATTTCCTACAAAGCACTTACTGTACACAAGGTATAGCTCTAAGTGGCACACATATACTAACTCAGTTACTCTTCATAACATCCTTATTATATATTATTTGCATTGTATACCTGAGGGATCTGAAATACAGAAAGGTTTCATAACTTGATGAAGCCACACAGCTAGTAAGTGGTAGAGCTCAAAGAGAAACCTGGATAGTCCTGCTCTACAGGTTGTGCTATTAACCACAAATGTAAGAAAAGCAACAGGGAAGAATGATGGCATATATACTCAGTTTTATTGCTGACAATCAAAAAGGAGTAGTGAAGACTGCAGTAAACTGGAGAACAAAGCCATCTAAGAATGGAATTCAATCCTTGGACTACGGGTTTGCAGCCTTAGGCTTGAAGAAGATAATAACCACATTGCCCAAAATGGGACGTGATGGACCATGTGACCTTGTGAATTTACTAGGGTAGTAATTCAAAGCCTTGTGGTAGGTTGATCCTCATGGGTGAATGTGAACTTTCATGGAGTACCAAGCACTAGCTTCCTTGTTCACAACATGGTAAAAGGAACAGGACCTAAGGCATTGACAGCTACATGAATTCCCGTGGAAATGAGGCCAATAGCATCTTACCAAAAGCTCCTAGAGTAAAACTTGGTACTTAAAGAGAAGTGCTACCTGCAAAGCCAGACATTTTAAAACTATCTTATAGGACCAGACAGAGAACAAGGGCAATTGTGACAATGACCATAGATATAGACAAGGATTACTCTCATTTTTCCTGGACTGTGTTAATCTCAAAGTTCTGAAATAACCCAAGAGATAGAGCAGGACTTGTTAAAAATGAGTGATACTGCACTTCGTCCTGGGGAAATGAGAGCTAGAATAAGTTTCAGGAGGGCAAGAACATTTTTGTCTTCTTTTCCAAGAATATGTTCAGAATTGAGCACATCTAGTGTATAGCAGTCAGTCAATAACTACTTGTAGAATAAATAAACCAGATTTAATTTTCTAGAAGAAAAGGTATATTTTTTATATCTCAGGTTTTAGAAAAATTCTTACTATTTATTCATCATTGATTTGCAGGGGTTTTTTTAAAAAAAAAAAACTGAAAGGGACTTTTACAATTACCCCCATATTTTATGGATGACAAAACTGGAAGACCAAAGAACTCAATAGGTTAGTGGGAGAGTGAGAACCAGAGACCACCTAATTCCTTCCTCGTTCTAGCAGTATCACTACATACTCTTCTCAGAAATTCTTGGCTCAATATTAAATGGCTAATTAAGGTTGTTCATAAAGTTTTAGACAATTAAATTACAGATTTTCTACTCATCCATGCTGTTGCAATCATGTAAAAGTAATTCCTACTTCCTATAGGCTCTCTGTGTTCTCACCTTCAACTTTCACGCTTGCCATTGGCTTCTACCCAGAATGCTTTCCCATGCTGCCTCTTTGTTGACACATGTCCTCCTTGGAGAACAGCTCAAAGTTTTCTCACCATGGAGTCTTCCTTAACTAACAAAATTCCATCATTGGAAATTTGCCTATTTCCAGCTGGGAGCCACTGTCTGGTCTGTGTACCCTCTCACATTTGAAGAGGCAATTACGGTCATTCACTCTAGACTGGATTAACTGGAACAACTTCTCTGTAATAGATAGTTCATTCAGTTGCTTTTTATGCCTCTAAGTCATTAAAGAAGATATTTCAAAGAACAAGTTTCTTACCAATAATTTCTAGAGAGTCAGTGTTTTATTTATTTGTAACTGAAGTTGAAGGGGCTGATCTTGCCTTTCATTATTACAACGTTAGTGTTTTATCCTTCTTTTTACTCAGAGATAGGAGAAATATTTCCTCCCAAGTTGGTTTTGTAGGTAACTGCTGAAGAAAAAAAGAAAGTCACGGAAGTAAGGATGCTAAAATACAATATTACAATTAGGTAAGAAAACTGAGGGCTTACTTTTTAATGCTTTTTGAATAGATTTGTTTTTAAAGGATTTTTTCCTTAATTAAAATGAGAAAAAAGAAAAGGTAATCAGAAGACTCTCACAAGCTCCCATTGCCACTGTGGACACCTGAAGTCCTTACTAAGAAAATATCATAGTCCTCACAAGCCCTGAGACCAGTTTGGGGAGCTGCCTGGAATTCACATGGCTGTATTTCTTCAGATTAGGAGCACAAGTTGTGCAGTCCCCAAACCCCCACCCTGTGACCCAAGCCATTGCAGCATGGTACCATCTTGAAATGAGCATCACTACTGGAATATTGAAGGAGGAGGATAGCCGCTGTACCTCAGCCTTGGGGTTGCACCATGAGCATATGACAAAAAGGAAGCTCTTACACACTGCTGGTGGGAATGTAAACTAGTACAGCTGCTATAGAGAACACTTTGAAGTTTCCTCAAAAAACTACAAATAGGCCAGGCACGGTGGCTCATGCCTATAATCCTAGCACTCTTGGAGGCTGAGGCAGGCAAATTGTTTGAGCTCAGGAGTTCAATTCCACCCTGAGCAAGAGCAATACCCCATCTCTACTGAAAAAAAGAAAGAAATTAGCCAAACAACTAAAAATGTAAGAAAAAATTAGCTGGGCATGGTGGCACTACTTGGGAGGCTGAGGCAGTAGGATTGCTTGAGCCCAGGAGTTTGAGGTTTCTGTGAGCTAGGCTGACACCACAGCACTCTGGCCTGGACACCACAGCACTCTGGCCCGGGCAGCAGAATGAGACTCTGTCTTAAAAAAAAAAAAAAAAAAAACTACAAATAGAACTACCATAACATCCAGCAATTTCACTACTGGATATACATCCAAAGGAAAGGAAATCAGTATATTGAAGAGATATCTGCACTCACATGTTTATTGCAGCACCATTTACAAGAGCCAAGATATGGAATCAGCGTAAGTGCCCATCAGCAGAAGAACAGATAAAGAAAATGTGGCATATATACACGATGGAATACTATTTGGCCCTAAGAAAAATAATAAAAATCTGTAATTTACATCAACATGGATGAGCCTGGAGGACATTAAATGAAATAAGCAATAACAAAAAATAAATACCACAAGTTCTCACTCACATGTGGAAGGCAAAAAAGTTGATCTCAGAGAAGTTGAGAGTAGAACAGTGGTTACTAGAGGCTGGATAGGGTGGGAGTGGGAGGATACGGAAAGACTGATGGGTTAAAGGATATAAAATTACAGCTAGATAGGAGAAAAAAGTTCTAGTGTTCTATTGCACTGTAGGATGACTATAATTAAGAAAAATTTATTATATACTTTCAAATATCTAAAAGAGAGGATTTTGAATGTTCCTAACACAAAGAAACAATAAACATTTGAAGTGATAGATATGCTGATTACCCTGTTTTGAAAACTACACATTGTATGTATCTAAACATCACTTTGTACCCCATAAATATGTACAATTATAGTGTGTAAATTTAAACAATTTTGAAATGGGGAAAAAAACACCATTCCATGCTTAGATGCTTCCAAGGATAGGCACTCCTTTCTAGAAACATTTGAAATCTTCTAATGCCTCTATTTATAAATAGAGGAGTACAGAAAATTCAGTAACAACCCAACTACTTTGATGAGAGAATGATGAAAGTCTATTATTGACTCTCTCTTGACTCTATCCATTCACTGTTACATAGCATGACATAGTGAGATTAGATATATTAACTCCTCAGGGTATGAAACAAAATTAACAAAAATAGCATTTCTATATTTTATATTTTCTGAGAGTTTCATGGCAGTTTTTTAAAATTCATTCTAAGTACACATTTAGGATATCAGCTTCTGACCACAACCACTCTGAGCTTATACCCTGGTGCATCATGGGACCATAAATATAAGGGATAAAATATCAAAACATTTAAAATAAGCAATTGTGTTAGAAAGAAACATAGATACACACCCAAAAACAATTTAAAAAATTAGTCAGTCAGGGTGGGTATGCCAGTGATCCTAGAAAGTCCTTGGCTGATAGAGTAGTCATAATCAGGACTACTGGAGTGGCCCAAATGGTATCAAATGTGGATCAGTTCTCATAATTCCTAACACTTGAAGCAGATATTAATTCATCCTAATTTGTTTCTTTTTTTCTTAGTGACGTAATCCCTTGATCACACTCCATTTTCAGTTTCCTGGATCATAAGAATAAAATGAAGAAATAAAAATATAAATCTGTATCTAGATTTCTCAACAATAACAACAAAATGGCTTAGATTCTTTTAATAAGAAGACAAAGTACAGTTCAATATAATGATGCAGAGTAGTGTTAATATAATTAATATAATTGAATACAGTCCTTAATTAAATATTTCCTTTAATATTTTAATTTCAGTGGGGAGAAATCTTATTGATGCTTTTGATTTTTACAGATTATTGGATATTTTTAATTCTTAGTACTGGGGTGGGTATACACAGCACATAATGTAAAACTGGGAAGATAAGTGTTAGAGAAAAGTGTAATACATCTAACAGTATGAACTCGTGTACTGAAACTGCTATGGAACTTACTGAGACTCATTAATGTATTGCTATTCAGTAACTTCTATGTTTTTCACGTTAACTCTTATGAGGAAAAGATTCTGGGCTTGTACCAAAAGTGACTATGAATTAATTTTAATTATATTGAGATATATATTGAGGTGTGAGAATAAAATTGCATTCGAAACTGCTGTGGTCTGCAGGCTGCCCCAGCACCTTTCTAATGCAACTGAATTTATTAGTTATCTTTGAATGGTTGAAGGCTGTGCACCCAAACGTATTAATTATCTTTGTGGAATAAATGGGGTGCTCAGTTTTGAATTTGACTAACTTGTGATCTGTTTCTTAGAAGTGTGTATACACATTTCTTATCTGGCATACACCAATGGTTGTTTGCCAATCATCCTTTTTTTTTTTTCCTGTAGTACTAGAAGCCCCAAATTTTAGCTAGGCACACATCAGCTCAAAGTGACATTTTCAGCTTTTCTTGCACCTGTGTGTGGCCATATGACTGAGAGCTGGCCTGGCCTGTGTGAATGTGGAAGTGACACTGGGCATCTTACAGAAGTTTTCTCAAGGACAGGATACTCGCACTGCTTTATCCCTTTCTATTTTCTGACTGTAATTTAGCCCTATCGGACCACATGATAAACTTGGGATAGAGACTATACATACACAAGAAAGACAGCAAGGAGATATTATAGAAGCCCAGATTCTTCCATGACACTATGGAAGAATTTCAGCCATATGCTGCCTCCTCCATCCACACTTTTCAAATGCAAGAGAGAAATAAATGTCTATATTAGTTAGGTCACTATTAGTTGATGTTTCTCTCTTGACCCTGTTAACATGGGATAATACATGTAAGTCTATCTTTGGATGATGTGAGGTAAAATAGAGCACGGAAGTACTCAGAATAATGTTTGAGATATTTTTTGTAGGATGGAAAAAGAAGAATAGACAGGTCATATATAGGATAATTAATTCTCTGAAAGAATCTTTATATCTCTGATTTTATCTAAGCTGTTTATTTCTTAACATAATGAGTAACAAGTCATCTGTGCTGTCTGGAGGCCTACCCATTCACAAATAAGAACAAATGCCTTATGAATATCCATGTACTCTGGATACAAAACAAGACACCATTCCTTACTAATGAAGTTCAGGAGCCCAAGCAAAAAGGAAACCATGGATTTGGGTTGAGCAAGAGGATTGTTGTATGTACTGCTAACTTTCTTGAAAGAAATTAATTAGGGGAATATACTATCAGACTGTCCTAAGGAGAAAGAAGGAGATAACAGCTCTCTCTAGCAGAAATGCCTTTGATGAGAGAGACAGAAGGTAGGAAATATGATCAAACAAGGAAACTGATGATGAAGTTCACACAAGAAAAGCTACTTGTCATACATTTTGAACCACATGAATAAAAAAGGGTACCAAATCAAGACTTTTCTACAGCTTCCAAACCAATATTTTTGCCTTTTCTTCTTTCATTTTTTTTATTCAAAAGTAAGGGTGTTCCTCTTTTGGAGATGAGCACTATGGTTATAGTGTTAAACCTGGCATCTCTGTGTGAATATAGAACAGGGAATGGGCAATTGTTCCCATGTGACTCATTTAGGCATTGACACTGAAAATGGCAATGGATATGTTTCAGGGTCCCTGTCCCCAGGGTGCTTAGCTCTCATTATTAGAGGACACCTATATCTCCACCTGACTCACCAGCTTCTATTCTCAGAAATACATGAGACTTTAAAACATTACCCTACCAACTATCCTTACAAAAAAAATCAATTAAATAATTTCTTGATAAAAGGGAATATATTTGGTCTTTGGTAAATGAGAGCGGTATAAAGATCTTGGAAAGTGGTGTGACATTTTTTAAATGCCTTCACAGGGAAGAGCAATCAAATTATAAAACAAGAAGGAAGCAAAGACACCTTGACACCTGGGTTTAAATGAAGAATCAAAGAAAAAACCAACATGTCTGTGTGCTAAAAAGGATGAGCTTACGGTTGAAGTGCCTATGTGTTGTGCAGGAGTGGTAAAAGAGGCAGGAAGGGAAAGGGCATAGAATAATTGGAATAAGGGTATAACCAAATATCTGTTTCTGCATTTCAGGTGTAGCTCACAAAATTTTGGTTCTGTTTCTCTCAGAGAAGAGATGTACAAGTACATACTAAATGCAGTAGACTACCAGAGGTATAGACCCAATGTGATTATGTATGATCTATTACTAAATACTATTGAAAAAAGTAGAATGAGTAGCTATACTACTGATAGATGGCTGCTGGTGGAAAGACTCAATAATAGGAATATGCAAGTGCCCTAAAGGATATTCACAGATGGTAACTATAATAACAACAAAACCCAAACTCAGTCAATTTCTCACTGGATTGACTCAACAAAATCCCAAAACTGTAGATTCTGGGTAAGAAGGAGAATTCAAGTTCATTTATTCACATCCACTGATATTTGAATACATCACAGCATTCTCACCTATGTGAATATTTCACATCATGGGAAACTCTGTATCAACACAACAGTCCATCCTATACATAGGGACAACTCACTGTTACAAAGTTCTCCCATTCCTGTTGAACTTAAGTCTATTACCAGTGTTCCTAGATTTATTCCTTGGGTTCATAGAGAGTACACCTCAGCAACAGTGCTTCAAGTAGCAAAGACTTCCACCATGTTCTCCCTTACCACATTTTTTGCCCTTTTGGTAATGAAGAACTTTGGTCTTCTCTCTGAACAAAGTTCTTAAAACAACTAAGAGAGTGATTCTAATCAATGCCAAGATGAGACAACTTCTCCTCACCAACATCCACATAATTACAAAATATTATTAGAGGCTAAACACCCAGGTCCAACTTCACAAAAATCTGAGAGAAGTAAAAGCAAACCACCTGTTCAGAATTACTTGTGAGCAGGAGCCACCTTGGCTCAGAAATGCTTCCTTCGTCCCAGAGCACTGCCTTCTAGATCCAGAACCTCTGAGTGCTTCTGGAGACTGAGCCTCTGATCCCAGATATGGCCAAGTTCTTCACAGAGGACTTAAGAGTAGATGGCTAACTTGTCCCACATGAGGATGTGAGGAGAGATATTTTATACTGACTTTCTCGTAGCTGGTTAGGATGTAGATGCAAGCTCAAGGGTCAGGTTCAAAGACCCAGTATATTTCATATAGCTGGTATTTTTCCACCAAGAAAGTGGCCATCACATGCTAAAATTTGCATTAATTTTGCACGAGCACAGAAGAGATGAAAAGATTCCAGGTGTCACAGAAAATGACTAAAAAACAGCTTCAGTGGAATCTGGAATTTAGAGCTCATAAGGGACTTTGCCTACTAATCGCTATTCTAAGAGACATAGGCTTTTATCACTTGCCCCCAAAGCCACAAAGTAATCACATGTTTTCTTTTTAAAATGTCTAATGTTAATTGATAATACATTGCATACACTATTCAAGGTAACATATACATGTTTCAGAGGAAGTTCAAAATAGAAAATATCCACTAGTTATGTTTATTCTGTGAAATAGAATATCTTGAACTCTATCTATGCACAATTGTAAGCACCAAGTGTACAGATAATATCAAAACCTAAAGCAAGTCTAGATTACGGAAATAAGTAGCAACTCTGTGAATGAGCTCCTTCTTTACATTGGGAGGAAGGGGCAGTATGTTTTAACAGATGACAGCAGATGCTAAGGCCAAAATAGCTATATACACAAGAAGGGAGATATCTTTGTGGGATCCAGCAAATGGGGGCAGCTTCCCACATAATGTAGCCCTTATGCTGTGCCCGTGGAGAAAAAGTAAGATCCAGGTAAATGAAAGGGAGATTCCATGGCATTTCAGGTGGTGTGAGCAGTATGATCCAAAGAGGGGAGGCAGGAGCAGCAGAGGATCTCCACTGAACAATTAGTCCAATTGGACTGGAAGGAGGGATTCAGTGAGAGAGCTGTGGAAAAGGCAGATAAGTCAGAGGAAGGGGAAAGGTCTTAAGATGCTGAATTGTTAATAAAAAAACTTCAACTTGTTAGGGAAAGAGGCATTCCCACCAAGAAGACTATCTTATCATCAACAATGTTTAAAGCTGCTGGTACATGGTGATTATAAAATTTTAGATTTTAGTTAGCACTGTTAATGTTTTTAAACTCTTTGCAGATAATGCCTCTCCTTTTTGTCTACATGCAGGCGCTGACTGCTTCCATCTCCCCCTTGGTACCTTAGTGGTTTAGAAACAGTTACGGAAACTTCCTTGTGAAATATGATGCTCACATTTGACACGAATCTCTCTGTCTCCGTAAGTGCTTATAATTTCCTTGCTAGGCATGGGGTAAGTCTTTTACATACATTATCTTCCTTAATCCCAAAACAAACCTGTAAGTATTATTGTCCCCACTTTATAAATGAGGAAAAGAGGCTTAGAGAAGTTAATTGGCTTTCCCAAGTTCACATTGCCAATGAGTAGCAAAACAGAGTAAAATTCAGGTATTCTGGTACTAAATTGCACGTCTTTAACAAGTTTTCTGATTTTAATTGTCATCAATAATTAGTAGTTTTGCAATACTTTGAAACATATTTGTGTTATGTTTTTAAACCGTCATTGCTCACTGAGTTTTTCTCACACATTCTATACTGCCACCATCTGGTCTCTTGTAAAACTTTCAAGCTTTTCTCCCGGAGTCATTCTCAACCTTATCAGAGTTTTGCATTCCCTTGAAAGAGGGCTGAAATTGGTGTGAACTAGATTTACATTACTGAAAAATTCCTAATCTTATCAATATACTCTCCTTTACTCATCTGCAATGTGTAAGGGTCATAAAGAGATTAAAATGGAAATTAATTGACTAATGAAATGTTGCTGGCAAAAGAGAAATTCATAGCACATCAGCCACTGTGCAAAAATGCTGCTAAGGGGATGTGTCAGTTCTGGATGCAGAGTGCAAAGTGAGTTTGATGCACTTTTCCCTTGGTCAACTGCGGGAAGCTTGAATTAATAAGCAAGAGAAAGTGGGCTAATAGGACCAAATCAATAAGGCCATACAACAGAAACTTGAAAGGCAGGGAGGAAACCAGGAGAAAGTTGGTGCTTAAGTCATTGACTTCTGAAAGGCTGATGGCCATAATCCTATGAAAATAAAACATGTTCACATTTGTAAGAATGAGAACAATAAAACCCTTGCCAAGTCTTTACCATCATCTGGTTTCCTCTGCCAATCTCCACCTACCACAAACCACACATTGTATTAAATGTGACTCGCCCTGTGGGAAGCAGGAGAGAGAAACAAAAAAGGAAAACATTTTGATGTGGAAGGAGCAAGAGACAGGGAGTTTGTAGTTCTGTGTTCTGATCTGCCTCACTACCCTCCATCTATTCCTGAGTAGTGAAATCAGGTGATCTCGAAGTGCCTTTGCAGTTCTCACACCTTGATTCCCTTCTTGAGTTTATAACCTCAATACCATAATGAGGTTATCAGAATATTGAGGATGGAAAGGAAGACAACAGGTGTTTACTGCCTACTACTTTCCACGCACCATGTAAGGTGCTTCAACAAGCCCATTGTTTCAGTTAACTGATAGAGTAACCCTATGAAATAGAGATCACTATCCCTGACCTAGCACTTACTAATGTATGGGGCACTATTTTAAATATTCTAATCAACAAATCTTCACAACAACCCTATGGAGGTAGGGATTATCACTGACTACATTTCAAAGATGAGGGATCTCAAGCCCTGTGAGGTTGAATAACTTGCCCAAGATCACACAGTTAGTAAACATGGAGTTGTTAGAGTCCATCTGGTTCCAGAGTCTATGCTCTTAGCCAGTAAACAGTCTAACACCTCTTCAATACATGCATACACATACCCTTTAATAATTATTAGCCACTCTGGTAAAATTTTGGGTCTTAGTGGAGACTGAAACTTGTATCACAGCTAACTGAGGTTTGAGATTGACTATTGATCAATAGTAGATGCAATTATTCATATCACTAAGGTTCATAAAAATAATTCATAGTTTCCTCTATTTTAAAGTGCTATTTTTGAACATCTAGAAATGTATAAATGTCATAGAAGATCTTCTTTGACCTCCACTCAAGGCTCCATATCTCATCATCCAAGATATTTCTGTATTTAATCTTAAAATGTTCCACATTTAAAATACTGATTTTTTTAAGTTCTGCAGAATAAATCATTACAAACAATGTGTTTTGAAAACAATTATTCAATTTAAAGGTTTTGGCAAAAGGAGGCAATAATTCCAATTCTCTTCAAAGTAGGCACAAGTTTCCTAGCTCCTACTTAGAAGGCTGTAGTAGAAATAGGTAACTTAGAACTTTAGCCAGTGATACTTTTCTAAGTTAAGTATTGACATAAACAGTCTTTATTTTTCTGGCCCTTGGAGATATTCTCTTCAGCTACAGAGAGCTTTGAACCCTCCTATAATTGATCCATTTCTTCTACTTTCTACGAAAAGCAAAAAATCAACAAAATTTTGCTTGTTACTCCAATAACTATGTACATTTTTAGGAGGAGCACTTGCCCCAACATTTCTCTTACATCTGCATGACACAATGAACTGACTTCTCAACAAGCTGTCCTCTTAATTTCATCTTGCTCTAAAAGTAAAAGAATAATAGGCTCAGTGATGTTGGAGCAACACTCCCAACAGCCAAGAAGAAAACCTTAGTGTCCATTCTGTCACTGGCAGACTGGGAGCAGGACTAATAAATTTCTGACACACAAAGAAACATTTGCTCCTGTATAGGACTAAATCCTGATCTTTAAATTGTGACAACCCTGCCAAGCAATATGGCAATGAGCCGATGAAAGGATATGTATAGTTTAGGTTTGGTTTTTGGTTTTTTTGGTTTTGTTTTGTTTTGTTTTCCTTTTTAAATGCTCCATGTAGACAGAATGAAAAGATTGGGAGAGCTGGAATTAACCATCCATTTCTCCCCACTATATTGCCAGTTTTCTAACATGACAGGTCTGCATTTACTTTCACTTATTATTCCTGTTGTAGTCTGAGTTCTGGCCCCAACTATTACCCTGGCAGTTATCAGACACTTTTCTACTTTTCAAATACAGTAGTTTCTTCTTATTTCTCATCTGCCTCAGCCTCCAACATGTTTGGCATTATATAATGCTTTTGAAAAGCCCTCCTTTCCATGGCTGCTCTCTCCTTGTTCTTTTCCCTTTTCCCTATTTCTTGCTTTACACTCATTTCCCAGTAAGGGATTAGCATACATGCTAACTCGTAGGAATGTAAGAATACTCTACCTTCATGTAAATCAGTAGAGAGCATGGTATTCAAGAATCAGGCTCTCAAAGCTGACATTCCCAGACTTGGTTCCCGACTGTATGCCTGCTATGGTCTTAATGTTTGTGTCACCCTGAAATTCATATTTTGAAACCTAACCCCCACAGTGATGGTATTAAGAGGTAAGGCCTTTGGGAGGTGATTTAGTCATGAGGACTCCACCCTCATGAATGGCAGTAGTGCTCTCATAAAAGAGGCTGGAGAGCCCCCTTACCTCTTCCACCATGTGAGGACACAGAAACAAAGTGCTATCTATGAAGCAAAGAGCCCTCACCAGACACTGAATCTACTGGCACCTTGACCTTGGACTTCCCAGTCTCTAGGACTGTGAGCAATAAATTTCTGTTGCTTATAAATTACTTAGTGTAAGGTATTTGGGTATAGCAGCCTGATCGAACTAAGATAACCACTTAGTATGGGCATATTACTTTATTTTTCTGAGCCTCCATTTCCCTCATCTATAAATACTGATCATAATAATATTACTATGTTTTTACGTTTGTTTGTGAGGATTCAATTAAATAATGTTTGAAAAATATCATGTTCATGGCACATTAGTGTTTCAATAAAAATTACTATTATTATTATTTTTAATTTCAGCAGCCTTTGGCAAACAAAATTAGAAAGGGATCAGCACTGGAGACTTTAAACAGAGAGTAACTAAGTGATAGTTGGATTTCGGTTTGATAGAATTACAAAATTGGGGAGCTAGAAAAGACCTTTGAGTCCATGGGTCAGAAAGTTATAGCCTGCAAAATAAATACAGCCCACCACTTGTTTTTGTAAATAGACTTATTGGAACAGAGCCACGCCCATTCACATATTGTCTATGGTTGCTTTTGTGCTTTAATAGCAGCATTGGGTAATTATGAAAGAGACTGAATGGTCTAAAAAACCTAATCTAATTTGGCCCAGAATCTAGTCCAACCCCTTCATTTTCCTGATGAGAAAATTAAATAGAATCATTTAATTCAGAACCTTGCTAAGAAAATTTCCTAATGTATCATCTTTGTTAGTTTACAGGAAACTTATGTGTATGCAGACTATTTACTGATATAAATAAAACCTGCTTCATTAGCTTGTTCTATTGCTTGTATGGCACAGTTATAGTTCTTGGGAGCCCCACAGAACATAGTGTTTTATTCTGACACTACATATCTAGCACTTGCTCTGTAGACAAGAAAGTAATTCCCATTAGGACCAGCAAAACCTGAGGCTAAAAAAGCAGACAGTATAAGCTCATGCCAAAAGCTGAATTTTACTTAAAATAAAGAAAGGTGGCAGTTTCCAATTTCAGCAGAAAGTAGGAGTGTCAAATTGCTACAGAAACCGCTGTTCTCCAGAGATTGATGACCCGAATGAACCCA
Organism: Lepilemur ruficaudatus; assembly: GCA_963574885.1. Classification (NCBI taxonomy): domain Eukaryota; kingdom Metazoa; phylum Chordata; class Mammalia; order Primates; family Lepilemuridae; genus Lepilemur; species Lepilemur ruficaudatus. The sequence continues at coordinate 20,557 of CAUYRT010048830.1, forward strand.
GAGGAATTTTTTATTCTCATGAGATGGCTTCCTTAGATATTTCTGGGAAGGAGCGGTAGGTCTTCAGAAAGGTTAGAATGTTGTCGTTTCCTGGTAACTACTTGCAGAGGTTGATAGGAGTCAATGAAACCAAACAAAAAGCAGGAATAGGGTGGGGCTGCGGCGTGTAATCGGTGGCTATAGAGACTATCAGTGGATTTTCCAGAAAGAGGAACATTTCATGGTTGAAGCTTTGATTTGCTTCTATTATTTTCACATTCATTCCCTAATGCACTATGAATATCACAAATAGAAGCCACTTCTGGGCCTCCCAACAGTTAAGCTTAGCTTCAACTTAAAACTTCAAAAAGAGTTAGATGCACATGTTTTCCAGGGGGAGGGGGGGAAGAAAACATCATTTCCCTTTCGGGAAAACCAGCTCTATTTTCTTCTCTGCTGCAAGGAGTGGCATTTACCCTAAAGTACACAAGACATTTAAGGAATGCAGAAATAACCCATAGCTTTTCCTAGCAGAAGCCTTCACACACGTGATCCCTGTGGTGTCCTACAATCACCTAATTAGGAATCTCTAGGTGAGGTTGTTTAAAATGCAGATTTCTGGTCCCTGTTCTAGGCATTGAATCAGCACTCTTGTGTGTCATGCCCAGGCATATGCATTTCCAAAAAGCTATTGCATATTGGAGCTTGGAAATCAGTAGTCCACTGAACAGGGAACTAGCTCTGCCATTGTCTCACCTTGTGACTTTGAGCAGTTTACTTAAAAATGAGTAGAATACAATGTACTAGCTAGCCAACAAGAGTAATAAATTTTGAGAATTAAGAGGGGAGAGCCCAAGGTGTGATGGTAGTGCAAGGTATATAATTACCTGGAAGAGATTAGTACACTGAGCTAAAAGGGCTAAAGAGCTTAATGGCAGAGTTATGCAGAAGGTACCATGTTTGACAACATTGCTTTTAAAATGTACTCAAGAAAAAGCATTCTGATTTTATAAAATGTTAGCTTAGCTTTTCATGTTATGTAATCTCTTTCCTTCATCCTGCAAATTTGATAGAATATTTTCATGAGAATGAAGAAAATCACAGAAATAACCAATTTACCAGGGATCCATGCTAGTCCTGCCTGTTCAATATATTCTGCACAATTAAAATGTCTTAAGGGCAGAGCTTGTGCTACCCCAGATGAGAAACCATCCAAACATTTGAATGTTGCTACAGACTAAATTAATGAATATTTTACTCTCGCCAGCTGCTTCGTAATCCTTCTCCTGCCTAAAAGCTATGAGATTACAAAGTCTAATTTCACCTTCTCTGGGGCTTTGTAACCTGTATATAAAACAGCCAAATCCCTCTGGTATTCTACTGACAAAACAAAAGGCAGAAAAAGCAGCTGTAATTGAAGTCACTGCTACTGGATAAATCCCAAACCTGTTCATTTGCTCTATTCTGCTGCAAGATACAGTTCAAAGCTGGGCCTGCACTCTTGATGCTATCAGAGCTCCTAGGACCAAAGAACTAAGTGGCCACTAAAATTAACATAGTTATACTGGGCAGCAACACTCTCTCACATTCAGTTAAAAAAACGGTTGATTAAAAGATAAATCCGAGCATATTAATAATAATATACAATATGTATTGATTATGTCACAGACCTTAAGTACTTTTAATACATCATCCCATTTAATCCTCACAATTTTATGAAGTGCGTTATTATCCCCATTTTACAGATAAGGAAAGAGAGAAATGGCTTAAAATTACAATGAATATCACAGTATGGATAGTACTGAAAATCACCAGTTAGGTAGCCAATTCAGTTTTACTTGACTTCAGATATCACAATTTTAACTATTATAACAAGATGGTTTTGATGTATCTATCTCTATTAGCATACTAATTCTCATTTGAATTGAATCAGATTTCTGTCAGTCATTACTTATTATATTATCATTTTTCTTTAAAATGTAGGAATCATCCCAATTGAAGGGACTGAGTTTTTAAGGCATGTTGTAAGGTACTCAGCAAACATTTGTTGAATGAATGAATGAATACCTCAATACTTAGAGGACCTGCTAGCTGTTTTAAAACCGAAATTCTCTTCCTTTTAATAAACAACTATCAGAATCATTCTCATACCAGCTGTTCAAATTAGCAGCTGATCACAGATTAATTTATCACTATTACTAATTTCAGAAATAAAGTTTAGAAGTTATTTACTTTTTGAAAATAAAGGGTAGACCACAAGACCATCCTCACTTCTGACACCAAGTCAAGTTTGGGGTCCCCAAGACCATGCTCAGTTTCAATAATTCACTAGAAAGTCTCAACAACTCACTGGCAGCTGTTATGATTATGGTTTAGAATAGAGATTAGTTAAAAGACAGATTAAAATCAACCAAGGAAAGAGGTACATAAGAAAGAGTCCAGGAAAGTTTCAAACACAGAGTTTCTAGTTGTCCTCTCCACACGGACTCATGACAGTATTATTTTCCCAGCAATAATATATGACAATACACACAAATTACTGCCAACCAGGGAAGCTCACCCTAGCCTTGGTGTGCAGAGTTTTTATTGGGGCTCCATGGTTGGCTGCCCACATGGCTGGCCTCAGTTTCCAGCTCCTCTAGAGGTCAAGTTGATACCATAAAACTCAAAGTTCCCACCATAAAAAAAAAATAATACAAATATAGTACAACTAGGAGAGATATTACAGCTTAGTCAGCTACATTTCAGAATGATGCCTTTACTGACTCCTTTTCTTATTGTGATATTTTAGAGGCAGTAGAATCCAAAGATTATGGGTTGTGAAGGGAGGCAAATAGGACGTGAAACAAAGAAATGCCCAGAAAGAAGTTTGGAGGCTTGAGGAAATAACTTCAGATTTAGCAGTTTGAGCTCCTACTAACATATCTTGGTGTTTGTATTGACATATCTTATTAAGAGCATGTTAGTACATTAGTACAAGTGGTATCTCACTTAACACAGTGGTTTTCAATCTTGAGCTACATGGAAGAATCACCTAGGGAGGTTTTAAAACTCCAGGTGTCCTAAGTACACCCCAAACCAATTACATCAGAGACTCTGGAGATGGGGCCCAGGCAACATTGGCTTTTAAATCTCTGCAGGTGATTCCAATATGCAGCCAAGCCTGAGACTCACTGACTTAAGTTCCCTTGGCTTCAGCTCTCTTCTGTAAAAATAAAGCATCAGTTAGGTGATCCCTGAGCATCCTTCCAGTCCAAGTTCTTCGATTCTATGATCATGCATGAAAATATTTCCTTTAGTCATTGTTCTTTCACTACTCATAAAACAATGAGGAAAGACTAGTAAGTTCTTTTTCACTTTAGCTTTGTGACTTTGGTGAATACAAATGTTCTCCAAAGTTTATATTGTTTTATAAGATGTTTGCCATCTCTGCTCACCTAGTCATTCATCAGAGGAAAAGGGGAAACAGCTATTAGCTGTCCAAAGGAAAGAGCAAGTCTAACATGAAATACATGAAAACAAACATTTTAGACGTGGGATGAGCCCTTTTTGTAAACACAGGAAACACCTGCTTATTGATGCCTTGCTATTGTGGAAATTATGTTTAAATGTTTTCATAATTACAGATCCGTTTTCCATATATGTTAAGCAAAACTGTTTCCATGACTCGTTTGCAAAAGACTTTGAAGCCTCTTGCTTGAGCCCTGACCATGCTCTGTTCTTTTCCCCTCTCCCCCAGAACAGATGCCTAATGAGAAATGCTGCAATTGGCCACATGAGCTTTCACAGGGAGACTCTAGGAAGGAGAAAACCTGGAGTCAGGCCCGTCTGCACAGCACACTCACCTGCTGTGAGCCATTCGGTCCATGTCAGGCATTTTTTCCACAGTTCTTCCTACCTCACAGATGTGTTATAAAAGAGCTATATAATGTGTAAGACACTCCAAGGTACTGTGAAGCAAAAACCAAATAAATATAGGATATATACCTTGCCAAAAGGCAGCATCTGAGAAGATGCCAAGCCACCTGTGAAGGTCAAGTGGTTTGTCATCTGAAGCAAGCTACCTCTGTGCAAGACAAATGGTGTAATATCCTCAACCCCAAAGAAACCTTCAATGCAATCCGCTTATATTCTCCTTAAACATAGCCGCATGCTCAGGCCTTCTCACACCTGTGCATGCCTTTGCTCTACCTTTATTTTTCTGCCTTTGTTTTTCTTCCCTGTCTTCCCTGCTCCCTGTATTGTCACGCCCACCATGGAAATACAACCCATCATTCAAGTCAAGTTAAATTAAGAGCATCTATCATTATTCAGCACTGACCATGTTCCAGGAACTAAACTGAACACTTTCCATATGTTATTTACCTATTAATAATTCTTCCAACACATCTATAGAATACATTTTATTAAGCCAGTTGAGTAAAAGACAACCAAAACTCAAAGAGGTGAAATAACTTGCTCAAGATCACAAAGCCAGAAATCAAGCCCAGGCGGGTCTTGACCCAGAGGTAATGCTATTACGCACTATATCGCCCTCCCACTCTTGCTACCTGTCCATGAAGACTTTCCCAATGACTCCACTGTATAGTGATTTCTCCCCAATTTTTACCAATCTCTCACCAAGTACATATTTTTACATGCTGCATAGTCTTGATTACTGTTTGTTTTACATCGCTATTTAATATTAAATGAGTACATTTTGTTTCTTTCCCTAAGCGTATTATAAGTGTATTAAAGCCACAGAACTATTCAAAGTGCTTAAAGCAATGCACACACATTCTACAGGCACACACAAAAACCGGTCTTATTTTTCAGAATGGGTATGTGTTCTCATTACTCTTTTATCACCTAGCACATTGTTATGTGCAGTAGTTAGCCCAGCAGATAAATCGTTCCTATTTGTTACAAGCCCAAATGCAGGGGGTTAAATAACAACACACAAGGTCAAGAGGACCAGTAAAAGTGTATTCGGAGATGAACATACCTATTTCTGGGGTCTCTTAGGTTATGATTTTAATGTTGATCATGGCTATCATCAGAACTTAAGAAATCATTTCTTTTTTATAATGTATAGAATGTTTGCCCAAATACTGATATTGTACAGTATTCTATTTTGCATTAATCATAATAATTTCCAGTCAGCTATCAATATTTACTAGTGTCTTCTTTGTACAGATACTTTTTCTTGATTTTTTTTAAATTTCAGAATAGTACGAGGGTACAAATGTTTAGGTTACATACATTGCCTTTGCTCCCCACCCTGAGTCAGAGCTTTCAATATGTCATAGCGCAAAGGTAGAAACGAGTATAAAATAAACTAACATAGTATTTTACATTTTAAAAATAAGGAACACCAGATCTGTCTATGGAAAGCGATTTGGTGAATTAAAAAAAATTTTAGAAAATTCAGAAAGAAAAGCACCCTAGCCAGACAAACTTAGAAAACTGAGGGAAAACTGTTAGAGCTTGAATCAAGTAGATAATTCCTTCAGGAAAGAGTAAATTATATCATGAGTACTTATTGACAAAATGAAAGAAATCTGATCTAAGAGATAAGAATAACTGGCGTGCAGGAGACGCTAATCCCACAGAGGTTCCTCTACCCACCACGGTATCATTTTTCAAACACGAGAGGAAGAAAGGTTATGCGCTGTGGCTTCCCGGTGAGTATGAAATTACTCTAATGCTCATTTCCCTAATTCCAAACTCTTGACTAAGAATGTTCAAGCTCTTATTCGGGACCATGAAATCAAATATGAAAAGAAGTAAGTTAAAGCAGAGAGGCGGGCATCTCAGTGAGTAGCGCATTTGCTCACTCACACAGAAACGAGTCCTTAGTGCCTTCTCAACAACGCTCCCTTGTTCAGGGTGCTAGGAATATGAAGCCACTACGTGACGTAGGAAGACAGGAATGTGATATTTATCTCACTCCTGTCTACTGTTTCAGTGCGTGACAGCATATTCTTCCCGCATTTATGGGTTTGTTTCCCTTCGTGTAGAATGACATAATAACCACTTACTTTCCTTCAAAGGTCTCAGGAATGACTCATGAAGAAGGCAGTTCAATTTAGCCAGTGCACTAAGATGTTTTCAATAATAATTTCCTTCACACCTGCAGAACTTTTCATCTGCATATAACTATTATACTATCTAGAATCTCACTTGGCATTTCCTATTTCTTATTAATGCCTGGGAAACTTTCAGGAATTATAACTAGAGGTTCCCACCATTTCCTGGCAGCTCTATGGCTATAGATTTTCTAGCCATGTGATCTTACGATCAACTTAGTGTAGTGAAAGTAGCTCCTGATCAGTTGTCAAATGACCCATGTTCAGATTTCAGCTCTGCCGTCCATCAGCCTTGTCTAAAACAAGCTTCTCTCTGAGCCTCAGCATCTTTACCTATAAAAAGGGGAAATAATAACCTGCCCACACTTACCCACAGGATTGTAGTGAGGCTCAGGTTGAAAAGTATGCAAAAATGCTGCCTAAATCATACCTATTGGAGGATTTTTCATGCTATTTTAAGTTTCTTGTAGCCCTTTCCTATCAGCGAGCAATAACCACTGTTAAGATTTTGATTTATTTTCTTCTAGTCTTTTTCTAGAGTATGTATGTATGTGTTTATGTATGTAATAGATTTGTATTTTAAAATATAGGTATTTTATTATGGTACAATTATGTATAATTATTTTATCCTATTTTTTGCCTCCCTACCCTCTCTTTTATTTTTTACAATATGTGTTTTAAAATCATACAATTTTATGTATTTTACAAAAATACATAATTTTACTATAATGTATTATGATAAAATTATATATTATGTTAACACACATATGATGATATACGTATGTGTCTACCCGTATATTAATAAAATTTCTTCCAAAACATGGTTGGTAACAGCTTGGTATAATATATGATGATATATAATACATAAGTTAATAATGAAGAAAGATGTATACATGTATGCATTTTCATGTTGCTAAAAATTATTTCCAAACATGATTAATAATGAGTGCATTTAAAAATACGGTGTTTATTGATTCTACTATATGAGTAAACTATACTTTACTTGAACATTTCCAATTTTTAACTCACTAGGAATACTTGTTCCCATTTTTTTTTTTTTTTTTTTTGGTTTGCTTTATTTTTTGTTGTTGATGTTACTGGGTTGCTATCATAAGCAATACTGTAGCAAACATCTCTATGCAAAAATCTCTAATTCCATAGGGGAGATTTCTAGAACTAAAACCACTACACCAAGGGTATAGAGTTTTCTAAGTCCCTTACTAACATATTGTCTGATTCTGTTTCTAAAGTTTTATACTAATTAGACAATGTAAAAGAGAATCAATTTTATGGTAGCCTTGTCAGAGTTATTACCTATTTTAATTGTTATCAATTTTAGAGGCCAAAAAGTAGCATTTCTTTATTATTTCTGTTTAGATCATTAGTAGTGAAGTTGAAAATGTCATGTTTATTGATTTTAATTATTTATACCTTGAATTATCTCTTCTCATCCTTGCTCCAATTTGAGTATTTTATGTACTACACTTTCAGGAAATTAATTTCCTATTTATCATTATTCACAAAATTTCTCAAATTTGTCATTTGCATTGTAATATTGTTTATGATTTTTGACACTGTTTTAAGTTTTTTAAAATCAAATTTACCGGCCAGTTCCTTCCATTGCTTTCTTTTTATACTTTGTGAACTAAGTAAAGGAAATTCCTACTGCATCCACAAATCGATTCATTCTTTTAATATAAACCTGCCCCTATATTCAAAGACTTAGCAATCAAAAATAAAGTTAAAGTTGATTATACTGATCATTGCCATTTTGCTAGGAAGCCAGTTGAAATCATCATCCAGGAGATTATTAAGTATTTCTGATACAGGGGGAGCTGGCACCGACTCAGACACAGCTCTATGTACAGGCAACACAGATACCTCCTGTGCCATAGTTTTTAGCCAATGGTGAGGATCCAGATGTTCTCACACTTGGAGAGCAAGTCTGTACTGGTGCATCTGGAAGTCAGACGGACTCAAGGTTAAGGGCTAGCAGATACCTGAGGAAGGATGAGAACAGGGAATAGGACAATGCCAGAATCAGTTCTACTGGAGAAGCATTGTTTGCAAATGTCCAAGGTGCCGAAGATGTAATTAGAAAAGTGAGTCTAAAAGAAGTTCAATTGACCTCCCAATTCTAAGGTTCTCTCTTTCAGGTTCTTTATTTGACTCTGCACTGAGTCAAGGTAAGCCTCTTGCTTGTCTTACACTTAAATTCTATACTTCTGTCTTTAGAAATATCCCTGAGAGGCAAATTTGCTTCCTCAGCAGCAGGAAAACTAGTCATGGCTAATAACAATAATAAATAACACGGATTAAGTTCTTACTAGGGTCTAGACTCTGTTCTATCTTTTCATATTCACTTTGAACGTGTAAGAACTATAATTTTCTGACACTGTCTTCCAAGGATACGAAAAAACATAGCACTATAATTTTCTCCATTTTTACAGTTGAAGAAACTGAGGCATAAAGAAGTTAAATAGCTTGTCCAAGGTTGAGCCAGGATTTGAAACCAGACAGACAGCCTAGTTCCAGAGTTGGCACCCTTATGATATTCTACAATATTCTGTATTAATTAATACAGATTTTGAGAGCAAGTATTAATTTTAATTTATACATGTAGAGAGATATATACATATATTTATACATATGGAAAGATATATAAATACTTCCTTGGATATCTGTTTTTACTTATTTTGGTCAATGGAGAGGGAGAGTTAGAAATTAATTAAAGACTTTTTAGATTATCTAGGCCTCTGGCTTTCCAACCTTCTGATACTTCTATCAGAAAACAAAGAACAAAACAAAGGAAAGACAAGCATGGTAACAATTTTGCTACAGTTTGAAGTTCGTTCTGCTTAGATTGATTTAAAAGGGATACTGAATGTAATGATCAAAGTAAGATCAATTTTATACAGCCACCTATTATATTCCATCATCACAGGTGCTTCCCTGGGTGCCACCCCGGAGCAGCCCTGGGGAGGGTGCAGAGGGTGTATGGGCGAATCCCCAATAATAGCACAGTGTTAGCTGTCTCTGGGTGAACTTGCCAGCATAATTGATAGACATTTGCCCCATAATCCCTTTCTCATCCCACCTGGTACCCCGCACAGATTTGGCCTTTCTCATGGCTGCCATTTCAGGACTATTCATGGCCAGGTCAGTGCTCGAGGCCCCACCCAGTGAACAGAAGAACCCGCCCCACTGCCATCAATAACCTCTTGTCTCATCCCCTCCACTCCATCCTCCGCAGCACTGCTAGGCTGGTATTTTTAGTGTGTGAATACAGTCACATCCTTCCCCTTAAAATTCTTCCATAGATTCCCATCTTCTATGGGATAAAATCTAACCTCCTTAACACTGTGTACAAGACCCCTGATGCTCTAGCTCCACCTACCTGCTTGCCCCTCGCCTGCCCTCCCACCTTGAAGTTTGCATTCCATGCTTCAGGACCTACTTGTGGGTCCTCACATATGCTTTGCTCTCCCACAGATCCACGTTTTTGCCTGTGCGGTTTGTTCTCCTAGACTATCCCCCACCTCCCCATACCCACATCAACTTATGTTTGTATGACTTACATTTTTGCATCTCATTTAAATACTGCCTCCTATGCAAAGCCATCCTTACTGCCACCTTACATGGTTCATGTAAATTAATTGTGTTCCAAACCTGCCTCCCATGTGCATCCGTCACATTGCATGGTAGTTCTTTGTGTGTCTGTCTTCTTAAGGATAGGGAATATACTTTCCATGTTTGCAAATGGCATTTATAAATATTTAATGGATGAATGTATCATTAGATGAATGGATGGCTCAATAAAAGAATGGATGAATAGTATCTTTTACACAATGATAATCTCTTAAATTTATATTGTTTTTTAAAATCAGCAAAGAACCCCAGTATGTATAATCTCATTTAAACATGACAACAAATCTCTAAGATAGGTATTACTGACAATTTACACATAAGGAAACAGATTCAGAGAGATTAAGACACTTTCCAGAGGTCACAGAGTTTGGGTCACACCAAAAACTCATAGCTTTTCCAATATGCCACAGCTCCTTCTCGTAATATATTAGATGATTTAAACGTACTAATTTAATGGTCCATAGATTTACAGAGCTTTACAGCTGGAAGACTTCCCTAGTCAATCCTTTTTATTGGAAACATGAAAAGCTGAGGCTCAGAGATGTAAAATTGCCCAAATTTGTACAACTCATTAGTGGCAGACCCGAGTCTAGGAAATGGCTTTATGGCTCCTAATTCAAACTTTCTAAGTTTATAAATCCAGGCTCTGCCACTCATTGGCTGTATGACTCTGAACAAACTGCTTAACCTCTCTGTACTTCAGTTTCCTATAGTGATAAATGGGGATAATGACGGTACCTACCTCATAGGCTTCTTGTGGGGATTTAAATGAGATAATCCAAGGGAAACTCGTATAAGAGTGGCTATTGACAGTGAGCATTTTACAAATGTTAGCAATTAATCATCATCATTTCACCTGGGTGGGTTCTTCCTCTTTCACAAATCAAGCACATCACATAGGTGCTAGTGTAGTGACAGCAGTCACACTCAAAGGAAAAAAGGTAAAAGGCAAAAAACAATATGAGGCATGCGGAGAGATGGAGATTGTAAGTTAGAGCACTGGAAGAAATTATGGGAAAATGATAGAAGAACTCTACCCTGAGAGCACAGCCAAACAAATTGTGTTAGTCTTTTCTTTCTTTGAAATTATTGAAACTACTCACTGTCTGAGGAAGGCATGTTAACACAAACTGCACTGAGAGGTTGAAAAATAATAGGCAACCATTTTCCATTACTTATTTCCTCCCTTTGAATAATTAGTTCTATTCCTCTCTCTGCTAACTGAAATAGATAAATGTACAAATATATATATGCATAAAATATAACCGGCAGTGAATGCCCTGCCTTATCTATTGAAGGACCATTAGATTATAATCATTGCCTTTCCTATTGACTTCCATCCAGCTGCTTTTCTCTAGAGGGAGGGATTCTCCTCAGTTCTCATTAATCAGCCTCATCAGAATTGCATTTATGCATTGATATCTTGCCAGCCTAGCTTTCAATAGCAATCACATAAGGCTGGGCTGTAGTAACAAATAAAACTGCATCAGCTTACAAAAGCAAAGGTCCATTGCTCATGTTATGGTGGGTTGGCTGCAGCTCTGTACCTCTTCTCATTTTGGGACAAGACTGAAGGAGTAGCCTCCTTTTGGAACAGTGTGAGCATCACAGCAGAGAAACAGAATGTGGCCAAGTGTCAACTAGCTCTCAAAGCTTCTTCTGCCTGGGTGTGACACATGTCACTTCCCCCAACCTTCATTGGCCAAAGCAAGTCACATGACCAACCCTGTCTTCAGTGGGGTGGAGAAGTAGATATTGATCAACAGTAATACAAACTATCACAAATTTCTATAATAATATTATCATTACTATTATTGATTCTTTTTTTCCTACTGAGTTTGAGTATTTTCAGGTTTTCCAAAGTAAGTGTAATTTGCCTTTACCATGCTTCCTGCATATTTCTGTGAGACTCTTGATCAGTTTTGGGAAGTGTAGTATTGAATGTAGTATTACTGTCCCTACAAGGATACACATTATAAAAAGACCAGGTGTTTTGTTTTGTTTTTTGCTAAGGTTATCAGATCACTAAATAAATTTATTCTAAACTAAATTATCACAAATTTCCATATTGTTTATCCAATTTCTATTAGACTAGTGAATTTATCCTTTCATCTGCTAAATCTTTTGCCCCAAGGTCCTGGCATTTATATTACACCTTTTATTTTTTCATAAGTATTTGTTAATGAAATAATTAAAAGAAACTGAGTGCATCTCCTAGAATAAAAATAACATCCTTGACTCCTAGCTCTATCACCAAACTGTTCCGTAATATTAAAAAGAACTGGACCATGTCTTTGGGTTTAGAAATTGATGATGTCATTCTTAATGGAATTGGTGAGATTGAAGACTGTTCATTATTTAATGACTATAATGTGCTCTGAAAGCATTCTGCAATTCATGTGACTTACAATGCCAAGCTACCAAAATGAAGGGGAAAAAAAATTACCTTGGAAGTCATTCTCTCCATGAGTCAGGGAAAAACTAACTTTTCTGTAAATTACCTCACATACAGTTTCCAAACTTATATTGGCCAATTTGAGTTTGTAGATTATTTTTACCCATATTTCCTGGATTCACCTCAAATCAGTAAGTACCTTATCTTAGGGAAATGGACCGAAATCAAATCTGAGTGAGGTAAGACAAGTTACTTTCTTCAAGGGCTTCATACAATTCCCCATTTGCCCAACTCTGTCTATAGCAGTATTTATGCAACTGTTTTTTCAATGTCATCCCCTTAGGGAGTTTTTTTTTTAGATAATTTTTTTTCCTAATGCTCCTCCCTATAATTTTAATATCACAGATCTATAATATATCTGATTATTTGTGTGTATCTGTGCTTTATACATAAAAAAATAAGAGCCATATTTTGCCCTCTTGCAGGGTAATACTACCTTGTTGAGCACATACAATCTTCAGGACAGATGCCTTCTCTCTCTTAAACACATCTGCCTATTTTACATTTATGTGTAATTTTTTGCTCTTCTTTCTCAACCCTTCTGTATTTTCTCACCTCTGGATCTTTGCTTGTGCCATGCATTCTTTCTGGAATAATTTCCCCATTTCCATCTGTTGAATGCAACCATTTTTCAAGGACCAGACCAAGTCCTGCTTCTTCCAAGTAGAATTTTTTCCAAATAGTAAATCAAATTCTTCCCCCAACAACATTTACTTTTTAATATAAGACATTTTCTTTATCTTTATTACAAAATATCTTAGTCTACTTCATACTAAAGATATTTAAGTACATGCCCTTATAGAAGGAACCATTCAATGACCTTCAGGATCCTGCTTCGAGTAGTCTTACCTAACCAACCCCAACAGCAAAGGCTCCCCACAAGAAACATACAGATCTAATTAGGCATATGTCTTTTTACATAGATGCTGGGATGCAACTATCTCTATTCAAATTAGTAAAATTGTTTTTCAAAAAAATTGGTACAATAAAGATTATTACTATTTATAGACACCCTTTTTAAAAATGCTCCTGCTAAAGTGGTCCGTAAGTCTCAACACTCATTAAATTTATAGATTGCAGGGTCTGCCCTAATGCTAAGAGCAGTTGTATCTAAATTCAAAAATCCCTTAGCATCTTGTAAAGAAAATAATATTAGGATGAAGAAATGTGATCACTCATTTATTCATGCATTTGCCAAATATTATTATATTTAATACATCTATTACTGGCCAAGGCCTAAGCTAGGTGCTATTAATACAATGGTCAAAACAGACAGTTTCTACCTCCCTAGAATCTACAATCCAGTCTGATGGATGAATCCAGATCTTTTCTATTAGAAACTGTGGAAAAGTACTTCATTTGCTTGAGAATAGATCTGCATGTGGTTTCATGTTTGGAACACAGGGAAGTTAAGTGGCTTGCTCTTTATGCATCTCTTTTATCTCCATCTCTGTAGCTGCCCCTCTCTCTCTCTCTCTCTCTCTCTCTCTCTCTCTCTCTCGCTTTCTCTTACCCCCCCATTCTTTCTCTCTATCTCTGTCTTTCTTTCCCCCACTACCTTCTAATGTGTGCATGAATGGAAGAAACATTCTCCCCCCACTGACTTTTTCCTTTTATTCAACTGCAGAAGAGAAGATAGAAGAGACAACTCTCCACTATGCTTTAACAAGAATATCCTGAGAGTCAATGGACTTTCTGAGAAACTCATAGCAGGAAGCCATTCACATGAGACTAAAGGCAGTTTTTATGTCTGAGGATTTACTCCCCATGGATTTTTCAAAATACACTGGCAATTTTTTTCAAGATGGATGACTAAAAGCATTTCTAGCATGCCTCATCCTCTTAGAAGAACCAAAATAGTGTGTAGACAATCAAACTTCAAATATATTATCCAGGAGGAAACACAGGAGTTCAACAGGAAAGCAAAAGGAAACTTTAAAATTTTGGAAAGAGAAGAAAGCCTGCATGACTGGGACTGGCTCGGAACCTGGAGTGACTCCCCAATATGGGAGAGGGTGAGTGAACATCTTTCTACAATCCACTTTCCCACTGGGGAATAATACAATCCAGGCCACAAGAGAGCACCTTGACCTTCCCCAGCCCAAATTTAACTTAGGGAATGGCTGGGAGATTGTGAACAGTAACTGCTCCAGGGAGTGTCCCACACCCTCTCTGAGACCTAAACAACTACAATAAGATGCCATTCTTTATCCCAGCTCTTAAAAATCTGTGTGTGGTCCTGGGAACCAGAGGCAACAGTCCTAGGCATTAGGGAAACTTGAGAGCCATGGCTTCTGTGGAACCAGGGTGTGAGCAGGGAGTGGGCTCCGCAACCAGGACTGAGAAGTGAGCATGGCATGGGATCCAGCCACTGGCACTGGAACTGGGCCCCACACCCTGGGACTTGGGCAGGACAAAAATTGCTGCAGAGGCTTGATCTTGATCCATGTGACTGCTCCTGTGGCCCAGGGCTGAGTTTCAGGCTAGTTACAAACTGCTGCGACTAACTGAACAGCTGGGTTGTCTGTGACAGCCAGGAAGCGGGAGGGAGCCCCACCTGGACTAGGGCAGCATGAGAGGGATATAAGTCCTCTCATCCTGGCCAAAGCCGTGGGTGGCTTCTGGGACTGCACCCCCTAACCCCATGGCAGGACCTCACCCAAAAACTTTTTGCCCGAGACCTGAGGAACTCCCTGTTCCCCTTTACCATGCCTGGTGCATACACTCACCACTAGGGGGCCTGATCACAAGCTTGCCTGATCCAGACCTGCCCAGCTCCATGACAGAGTGTGGGACCCAGGCTCCTAGATGTTCCACAGCCCAGTTCGCCACCTAGACACCTGAGCACTTCTCCTGGGGGACAAAGGTCAGGCATAAACACCCTATCACTATTAGATCAACTGACTCCTTCCTGCAAGCACCACCTAATGGCCTGGAGGCTGACCCACACAGCCCATTGCAACCACTGCCAACACAAGAGCAGAGCACTTGGAAACTAGAAGAGCATCTCATCATCACTGCTACAGCCATTTCCCATACCATCCCAGCTTCCCAGCGGCTCAAGAGTCTGCTCACCTACCTAGTATACTGCTACTACAACCGGTATCCAAGAAAGCCACCCAGAAGCCCAAGAATCAATTTGCTTGAAACAGTCAACACAAATTCTAGCATACACTGCCCCACGTCACAAGGTTAGGCATGCTTAGCCCACCACCACTACTATTGAAACTTGAAGATGGGCCCATCTGGCAATCAACTCTTGAGTACAGCTTCACCACAGCCCCCAATAACTGTACCCTAACACACTGAGGGAATCAGATACCGCCAATGCTATTGATAACCAAAGAAATCATACAATCTTCACTACTGTACACACCCAGAAGCAATACCAAAGGGTCCTACCCAACCCATATCACTGTCATATCTTCAAGAAAAAAGTCCTCCCCCAATAAAAGTAAATTCAAAACTAAAGAAGTGACTATTACACCAGATGTGCAGAAATTCTGTTTCACAGGAAACATGAAAAAGCAAGGTAATATGACACCCTCAAAGCAACACAATATTTCTCTAGGAATAGATCCTAACCAAAAAGAAATCCTCAAAATCCCAGATAAAATCTCAAAATATTGATTTTAAAGAAGCTCAATGAGGTGCAAGAGAAATCTGAAAACCAATACAAAGAACTCAATCAATTAAGTATGTGAACGAGAAATTTGTCAAGAAGATAGATATCTTAAAAAAAAAATTCTGGAATTGAAAAGCTTATTGAAAGAAATACAAAATACATTTGAAAGCTTCAACAGTAGAAAAGACCAAGCAGAAGAAAGAATTTCAGAACTTGAAGACAGGCCTTTTGAAATAATCCATATAGATAAAAATAAAGGAAAAAAATAAAAAAGAATGAACAAAGCCTTCAAGACATTGGAGGTTACATAAAGTGATTATATTTACAAATTGTAAATATTGTGAGGGTGAAAAGAGATTAAAAGGCTTAGAAAACCTATTTAACAAAATAGTAGATTAAAACGTCCCAAGTCTAGCAAGAGATTTAGACATCCAAATACAGAAGACTCAGTGATCCCCAGATACAATGCAAAAAGAAGTTCACCATGACATGTTATAATCAAACTGTCTAAAGTCAAAGTAAGAACAAATTCTATCCATTTCCTCTAGAAGTAAAAAGATTACAAATTAACAATCAAATGATGCACCTCAAGGAACTAGAAAAGCAAGAACAAACCAAACTTCAAATTATCAGAACAAAAGAATAATGAATACAATATATACTATCTGGGTGACGGGCACACATAACTTTGACTCAAGCAGTACAAAAACAATCCCTATAAACAAAACATTTGTACTCCCATAATATTCTGAAATTAAATAAATATTTTTTAAAAAATAACAAATGGTGAGGATGTGGAAAAAACGGAATGCTTATACACTGTTGGTGGGAATGTAAATTAGTACAACCTCTATGGAAAACAGTATGGAGATTTCTCAAAGAACTAAAAATAGACTTGTCATTCAATACAACAATCCAACTACTGGGTATCTTCCCGAAGGAAAAAAAAAATCAATATATCAAAAAGATATCTGCACTATTCACAATAGCAAAGATACAGAATCAACCTAAGTGTTCATCAACAGATGACTGGATGAAGAAAATGTGGTATATTATATAGACATAACGGAATACTATTCAGCCATAAAAAGAATGAAATCATGTCTTTTGCAGCAACATGAATGGAGCTGGAGGCCATTGTCTTAAGTTAAACAAGCCAGACACAGAAAAACAGATATCACATGTTCTCCCTCATAAGAGAGTGCCAAAAAATGTGTACACATGGACGTAAAGAGTGAAATGATAGACAATGGAGACTTGGAAGGTTGAGGGACTTGGGGGGTGGTGGTGGATGATAACAAATTATTTAACGGGTACAGTGTGCTTTATCTGGGTGATGGCTGCCCTAAAAGCCCTAACTTGATTACTATGCAATCTATGCATATAACAAATTGCAGTTGTACCCCATAAATTCATACAAATAAACTTTTTAAAAAATAAAAATAAAAAAATAAACTGGCTAAGTATAACAGTAGAGACCTAAGTAATTAAGCTTTGGCCCATGATTTTTTTCTTTCAAAAGTTAAAAGATTATTGATTTACAGAAAATAGTTTTAAATTCAAATCTATGGGTTTTCTTTTTGAAGTTAATGCAACCCCAAACAGATATATTTGGGCTTTATTTTCTTTTGTGAGAATGCTTTTGCATATTTTATGTGTTCTCTAGTGTCACGGAGTAGCATTCTATTCACTTTGATAACATAATCATCTACTTAGACAATACTTATCCAAAGAAAAAACACTAAACTATGAGATTATAGACAGCCAAGCCACAATTTCAAATAGACCACTCTGTCCCTAAAACAGACTTTTATTCATAGCTAAAAAAGGGCCACATCATCTACTACTTTACTGTCTTTAAGGAACTTAAAGTCCACCCACATAAGCTCCCCGCTCACAACCCACATGTCTTACACATCTTTGTGGAGGTTGTCATTATTCATCAGCACACCGGATGTTCCCGCATCGGGGAAGTCACCCTATGCAGTAGCCCCACCATTTTAAAGTCACGAATTAAGTAGGAAATACATGGATTTCACAGACCTTCTGGTGCTATGGGATTAAGGGTAACAAAACCTTTTCTGTGAGATTTTTTGATTCTAGATACCAAATTATGCAAACTTTATCAAATCATTGGCAGTTTTGTGCATTATTTACCTCTTCTCTAAAATAGATATAATAAAAGTTTCTCATTTCTAGATGTCCTACTAAGAACAAAGCCTTGGACTTTTTAGAAGAAAAATCAAGCTACTTGAGTATTTTTATATATTGTACCTTAAAAAAAATTATTTCAAAAAATAAAATTGAAAAATTATTGAAGGTTTGTTGAGTGTCATGTACTTTCTTAAATTCTTTACATGTACTGTTTCATTCTCTCTACAGCCCTACAAATACATGTTATTATTATCTTTATTTTACAAGGATAGAAAATTAGGGCATAAAGAGGATATAGTATGTGTGGTGGGGATGTAGTAATGGGAAAATGTTGGTCAAATGGTAGAGTTAGACAGCATGAGTAATTTCTGGAGCTATATTGTACAACATGGTAACTATAGCTAATAAAACTTCATTGTATGCTTGAAAACTGCTAAGAAAGTAGATCTTAAATGTTCTCACAACAAACAAATGATAAATATATGAGGTGATAAACATGTTAATTAGCTTCATTAAATTATCTCACAATGTACACATATATCAAAACATCATGTTGTGTACTGTAAATATATACAATTTTTATTTTTTAATTTACCTTAATAAAGCTGAGGACACACATGCACTCAGAGCTAGTAAATATTGAAAACCATGATTTGAAACTACGCTCTTTATCATTACATAAAATTGCATCTCCATGCTTTCCACTGGGAGCTTCACCAGCCCCAGTTCCAGCCCAACTGCCAGCCTACTAGTGCTACCCTAGGAGCAAACAGAAGTTATTCAACATATCAGATAGAACCAAGGAGATGAAGTTGTATAGCAGGTTAATAAGGAATTAGACTGCCAGTTCCATCTTTCTCCTATGGGAGCCTAGGCCTTTTGTTTAGCCTTCTTGCATTTAATTTTCTTGTCTGTAAAATGGAAATGATAATAATGACATCTCCTTTCAGAGTTATTGTAAGGATTAAATGAGATAATCCTCATAAAACATTTAGTGTCTACCACTTACTTCAGTTATATGTGTTAATACATGAAGACTATCTTTTTAAGCTTTGTATTCCCAGTGCTGACTTAATGCTTGGCTTATGGCAGGTTCTCAATAATTGTTTGATAAATTAATGAAAACAAGATAGGCAAGCGTTCATTATTATAAAAGCATAAGCCTACATCAAAACCAGGTTTTGTAGCAAATGTGAAGTCACAGAGATAACTAGGATGAAACATTCTGTTACCCAAAGGAGAAAATAGAGAACATAAACAAAATAAACATGGCCACTGGGGCTAAGAACAAAACCAAGGTCAAAGCTAGCAGAAGGTAAAGGAAGAGAAGCAAGACATTGGAATATGAGTGCATACACCAGATTAGAAAAGGTGACCTGTCTGCCATTCTTCTTCCTATCCTACTGTAAACAAACATTTGTTGGGTACCTTCTATGTTCCCAGAATTTTACTAGGCTCTGAGATTACAATTAATAATGCCATTAGAATTACTTGATTTGCTTATTTCCTGATCATGTTTATTTGAACTGTTTAGTAGGTTGCTACTAAAGAGGGATTTCTCCTGCCTTGATTTCTAATAAGGCACCAATATGGTCTTTATCAGATGCCAAATTGAGTATAAGACAGATCATCATTTGCAGAATTTGTCCCTGCCAAAAAGAGAGAGAAGTGGTTGTTAAGTCACTTCACTCACGTTAAAAGTATAAAAGGAGGAATGAAAGTAAGTAAAAATGGAAAAGAATTTGAGAAGAGATTACTGTGGAGAGAGCCATGCTTTGAATTTCCTCCCAGTGGCCCAGAACAGAGGACTTTCTGGTATTCCTCACTTCTCTCTGCCATAGTGAATGGACTTTCAAGGCACCATATGAAGAACTAGATGTTTCCTACAGTTGATGGACACAGAAGACTGAAGCTCGAGTTAGCCAAAGTGATCTGCGGCATGTTTCTCTGTAGAGTGTCCCTCTTACGATTAAGCTACCCTCCAAAAGTTTTGTTGGAACACACATGAGCTTGACAGAGAAAACTAGCACAAAGAAATCCCAGGAGGAAGAATCTAGAAGACACTTGATTCCTGGGGACTGCGGAAAGGGAGTCACAAGCGACGATGTAATGTAGAGAAGAATCTGACAAAGTCAACAAACTTGAAAGTGAAAGGTCTCCAGGGATAAGTATCCCAGAAGAACCCACAAAATTCCCAATGGAGAGCAACCACTTAGGAATGAACCCAGACCTTTTCTATCCCTTTATTCTCACACTTCCAAAGCTCAACAGCATCAGAAACAAGCTCAAAAACTGGGACGAGAAGATCGTTGAAGAAAATGCAAAACATTGAAAGACAGAAGCCAACCATGGCACTCCCTCCACATCTATTAACTAGTAATAAGGCCTGAGTTGAATCAGGTTCAGTCTGTATTAACATCCCAGACTTGGCAACTCAGATTTATTCACTGAAACTAGGATTGTTTTCTAAAAGAGAAGGTAAGATATGCTATTATAATACCTAAGTGTGAGCAGAAAAGTTATGGAATCTACCCAAGTCTGACTCAGCAGCAAGAGATAATTACGTACATTGGATGTCTTAAGTAAAGTTGAGGGAGACAAGAATAAAGTTGTGTTTATAATACATGTCATGAGTAATGTTTTTCCACAAAGGTCTGAATCTCACAACTAATCTGTCTCAATCACTCTTTGTCTTTCTCTCACAAGGATCTTTGGATTTATCATTAAAAAGGATTTAAAAAATTGATATTATAACATACCAAGATAGACAGATAACATTCTCAACACAATTAAATTTGCATCCCTGTTAATCAGTGTTCTGTTACAGAGAACAGAACTTACACATAAAGCACTTAGCCCAAACATTGCCTTGCACATAGTAAGTGCTCAAAGAATAAAAGCTATTATTACTTTAAACACTGTCTCTTGGGCATTGCTGAGGAATAAGTCATTCTGAGAATCACTTCCTTTTTTCTCTTTATATGCTGTTCTGCCTGCTACTTACAAAGAAATGTATTATGTATTGTCTTTCAACTCATACCTTTTCTTTGTAGATACCAAGCCTCTTTCTAATCATTAGAAATAATAAATCACACTTGCGCATTCCAAACCCTGAAGAAAGTTAAATATTCACAAAGTTCTCCGTGGTGAATAAAGAACAATTCATTGAGACAGGCCTTATAAGAATGATTCTTTATACGCTTTGGGAAAACTCCATTATAAATCTTGGCCCCAGCATTATAACAATAATTCATCTAATCTTTTATGTTATCACTGCTTTTAACTTCCTCATGGACCCATGCAAGAATAAAATGCAACAAAATCAACAGGAGTTGCTAAACTAGCATATTCTAAATTTTTGATAGTGTCAATTACAATCACCTAAATGACAATACTAGGGTGAAGCAAAAAATTTTCCCATTTTTCTGCTGCCCTTCCCCGCTCCAAAGCCAAATGGTAAAACATGTTCAATTTTTTAGCCGATGTAACCATTAAACTGGAAAATTCTAAATTTTTTGGATTTTTATGAGTACATGAATTTACAAAGTCAAACATCCAAATAATGATTAACAATTTTATGAATCTTTGTGGTGTACAGAGTGCTTCCACTGTTTATCCACCACTCTTACAACGCTCCCATGAGCTAGGCTTTGTTATTTCTAATTTATAGATTAGGAAACCAAAGCACAGGGCCAAGCAAATAATAAGGGCTAGCGTTATAACTCAACTGTTAGATTTCTGAATCCAAGCCCCCTGTTCATTTCAGCATTTCATGCTTCCTCAGCCTCTTCAAAGGAAATACTTCCTGCTCTTTTCTGAAAGTTGGTCATCTATAAAGAAGTAGCATGGTCCGAGTCAGGACAGTTGAGAACAGAGAAAACCCTGATTCTTCTTTTATAGTTACTGAATGAACAAGAGATACAGTAAATACTCTCTGGGCCTTCAGATTTCCTCTTGTGAATAGACAAGAGAGAGAGAGGACATGAGGGTAAGGAGATATATCACATGATAACCGATCTTGAAAAAAAGTAGAGCTGACTTCAGCTTTTGCATGTATGGTTTAGCATAGACTTTGGCAGATGGCATGAGCAAATTCAGATGTGAATCATCAGAGATGATTAGGAAGATGCCAGCAGAACATCCAGAAGTACCTCTTGCTAGCTACAAGCTTTAGTCAGGGCTGGGGCAGCTTCACACACTGAGTCTATTAGTCAAAAACTCTGGTAGAACTCCCACTGTGGGCTGAGTGGGTATAGATGCAGTGTGGGCTGATCTGGGATGATGAGGGATCTGAAGAAATAGAGAAAATGCTCATGAAGTGCTTTGAACTCTTTAAAAATAAACACTGCTATTATGAAGTAAGTGCCATCAGCAGTGACTGTGATACTAGAAGGGAGATGTTAATTGTGCATCAGAAGTAAACTTGTTTTGCTTACACCTACAAGATGAGTGACTGATAAACCTGACTCACCAGATAAGCATAGTTCTGAATCTCACTGTCACAAAGGAAAAGGTTTTATCGGGACAGCATTCTTTGCTCACTTTCTATGCCATACTTTAAAGATTGCTCCCTTTCATCAGGTGCTTTGTGAGCTGTGTTCTTCCTTTTTCTAAAGGCCTACAATGAAGAGTTCTGCCTCCAAATATTTTCTTGTCTTCTTCCCCTATTAGCTACCTCCTCCTCCTTCTTTTATCTAACATTCCCTTCCATTTACACTCACACCATAGCACAGAAGTGTCTAAACTTAAGAAAGTTTAAGAAATAGAAAAAATTTGAGTTTACAGATACAGTAATCATGAGTAATGTTTATCAAATATTTCTTTATTTGAAAAAGATTAACAGTCTTGCAAATATTTTTCAAAGTTAATTTTAAAATGTATTCAGAACATTTTTTTAAGTATATGACCAAGTACCTTTCTAATTGCATAAAGTGAGATCTACTTATGTTATATTCCTTTAGAGAGTCATTGGGTAGCACACACAAAAAAAGACAAATAAGAAACAAGAAAACCAGAAGTTATCCTCAATATTGTGTTATCATGTTCTCGTACTGAGTTGGCTTCAGCAACACCGTGAAATTGGTACTATTAGGACGGCCAATGGATTTAGCAACATTCGTAGCTAAGCTTTAATTTAGGCTTCACTACAAAGATCATTTCAGTCCCCGATTACTTTCAGTGTGGACAAATTTGTATTTCCTCGACATACTAATGAGCCTGGTGATTTATAAAACGGGAGGACTGGACCATTTTAACACTCCACAATCTACAAAAAGACCACTTGACTCTAGTCCATCCTTCAAAATTACAAGTAAATCTTTGTGAAAAATATATTGGAGAAAATTTTTGAGCAAGTGTTTCCTAACCGTTTGCAAGGCATAATGTCTTGCACTTAGAACTCTTTCAACATACAAACTAAAAGCCAATTATACGTTTGTCAAAATTCCTCAGCATGCTTTTCCTCCTAAGCATCATCCAAGCCAGAGAGATAAGTTGCTATTTTCACATCAACAAGTGTAGAATTCTGCTCCCAAGGACACCATAGGTAAGCTCTGTTGCAGAAAGAGAATTAAGTTTGGCAAATACATATAAGCTAATTTCTCTATTAAGTTAGCGAAAGAAAAAAAAAATGTCCTCCTTACAATAAATCTGTGTTTACCATAGAGCCAACTTTATACCCTAGAAGACTTTAAAAGTAATGATCAAAGTGCTTTAACTAATTAATGAGTATGAAGCCAGGGTGAGGTCACTGTCTGCTAGGAAGGAAACGATTCGCAGCATTTGCCTCAGGAGACACCTTGTCAGGAGACAGTCACAAAACAATCCCATGTCTTCTTCCAGGCTCTGGACCTAATAGACGTGTGGCAAAATAGAGAAAAAAGGAGAGAGGAGAGAGAGAGAGAGAAATGTAAGGGAGGAATCCCTCCTGACCTGCTGAAAAGCTACAAAACTATGTGTATGCTCACAGAGCCCTAGCTGCACCCTCATCACGAGTATAATCTATTTCCTTAATATAAGACAAAAGAAGAGAGTATACATATCAGGATACACCTTTTTCACTTCTGTCCAGCTCCGACCCAGTATATAGATATAGATACCATAAATTATTATGGTTTTTTATTATCAATTGCTGGACTCCCCCTCCCAAATTACCAAATTATTAAATATCCAGCAATACTCCATCTATCTCCTTCAGATATTCCAGAAAAAGCTTACTTGGGAGAAACCAATCATACTATATTTTGATCTTCAGAAATCTATCCAGATCAAAGGAATTTGTTGGTACTACCAACAGGTCCCAGGCATACTTAGTACCACCCTCTGTGGTTATAATTGTGATATTTATCACTTTTTTTCCTCATTCACCAATTCAACATTTAGACTTAAGTCAAAATCACCTATATCAAAAAAGAAAAAAAATCTAATATTGCAGCCTTTCCCCACTTCTTCCTTACAACTCACATTTATCAGTCTTTTATTTTTCTTCCATGAGTTCCTAAAAGCTCAAATAACAATAGACAAGGCCTTCCACATAGCATTTTTCCTTTTAGATACCGAGATGCCATTTGGAAGTAAACAGGGTAATTGCTGGTATCTGGATGGTCAAGGTCAAGCAGCAAACACAACCATGGGGCGCATATTTAGTTCATTCTGTGATGACCGGCTTGTGATGTGCCTTCCGGAAGTGCATTACCAGCCTCACACCATTAGGTGGACAGTTGGTCCTGAGTTAGAAGAAAGGCCGACATTTTCAGTTATTCTCTGGGAGAGACATCTCAGAAAACGTCCTGCATTAAGTCCTCACTTCTTTTCCTCCATTACTTCCTATCCTAAGTCTGCACTTTCTCATTTTCTCTCTCTTCAGGTCTATGGTGGCCACTCCACCTCATTGCCAAGTTGTTGCTGAAAATAAAAGCAAGTTCACAGAAAAATAGCAGGAGCAGCATACTTGGAAATATTACAAGGAATTCTCTGAAAGAAGGAGTGTCCTTCAGTCCCTGGCCTCACCACTGTCCTGAGAAGTACATAATATTAGTACTGGATGGTGCTCTGCAGAGCCAGAACAGATATTTTCACAATTTACTCCAGAGCCCAGAAAATTCCACAGAAGTGCCTCAGGGACCACCCCAAAGGCAAAAGTGGAGCAAATCTAGCAGGAACCCTTCCCTAGATCGCCACACACACACACACACGCACGCAATGTAAAGCAGCTTTTATTTATTTTAAATTTTGAACTTCTATACAAGATTTCCTTTGAAGAAAAGATTTCTCTGCCCTCCCCAAAAAATTATCAATTTCAGTAAAATCCCCTTATTTTATAAGCGAGCAAACTAAGGTCTAAAGAGATTAAATGACTTACCCAAGGCCACATAAATAATGAGTAACTAAGCAAAGATTTGAACTCAAATTCAGAGGCCAGGCCTCTGAATCTATATGTAGCTTCTCTCAGTACTTTAGTTTCTTTTTTTTTTCATGTCAATAAGCCAGAGGCTTACCAAATGTGTCCACTCTTTGTAACCTACATTAGTTTAGGCAAAACAAGGTAAATTTAGTATTAAACCATTAATCGTACCAATTATGTAGCTTGAGTAGATAAAAAACAGTAAAAATAAGCTTTCTTCTATCACAAATCTTTGGAAATCTTCCTAAATGCCTAGGCAGAATCTTCATTCAAATCTTTATTCTAATAAAAGTCAATTAAGATGGAAAAAAGAGGCCAGGCGTGGTGGCTCATGCCTGTAATCCTAGCACTCTGGGAGGCCAAGGCAGGTGGATCGCTCAAGGTCAGGAGTTCAAAACCAGCCTGAGCAAGAGTGAGACCCTGTCTCTACTAAAAAAAAAATAGAAATTAATTGGACAACTAAAACTATATAGAAAAAATTAGCTGGACATGGTGGCGCATGCCTGTAGTCCCAGCTTCTCAGGAGGCTGAGGCAGAAGGATCGCTTGAGCCCAGGAGTTTGAGGCTGCTGTGAGCTAAGCTGACGCCATGGCACTCTAGCCCAGGCAACAGAGTGAGACTCTGTCTCAAAAAAAAAAAAAAAAGATCAAAAAAAGAGACAACGACCAAGACCCAGAATGAATTTTTTAAAATTTCATCAATATGCTTCTAAAAGGTAAGCTCTTGAGGAAGGGCAGGAGGAAATGACATGGCCACAGCTTAGGCAGACAGGGTTTTATTTTCAGTCATCAATACTGTCTATAAATACAAACTATGGAAGAGAAAGGAACCCAGAGAAGTAAGCCCTGAACGCAGGGACGCTTCTCTAGAGACTTCGGCCTCTTCCAGGAAAAAAGTTGAAATGCTGTGTTCCTTTGCAGGCCAAAGGAACAAACTTGTTCTGGTAAAATACTCCAAGTTTGGGGTTAGAATACCAAAGGGCTGAGCCCTAGGAGTAGGGATATTCCCAAAATGGTTCAATCTTTACAGAGGTTGAAGCACAGCTTCATATCACATTAATTTCTATGATTAGAATGAGGTGATCTGGGAGTGTGGTGTCCTTAGCCCCTTGACAAAAGGAAACACAATTAATAAGGCCTAGGATAGCACTATCCTATGCTTCAAATTAATTTATAGTTTTTCTTCTGTACTGTTATGAGGAACATGTAAAAATAAATAAGTAAAAATTTTTAAAATAAAACAATAATTTTAGAGCTTTTCATATACATTGTTCAGCACAATCAAGAGTAACAAGACAATGTAGTTAAAAACCAAGATAGATATAAAACAACAGTTCTGGAGCTACAGAGGACCTAGATGATGAAATTTTTACACACAGACTTTAAGCCTTTATTAATATGCCCAAAAGGCAAAAAAAAAAAAATATTAAGAATCTTAACAAAGAAAGAGAAACTATAAAATAAAACTAAACAGAATTTCCGGACAAGAAAAATACAATAGCTGATATTAAAAACTCAATGGGTAAGTCTAAAATTAGATTACTCATAGCTAAGGAAAGGATGAGTGAACTGGAAGTAAAACTGAATAACCAAAATAAAGCATGAAGAGATAAAAGTATGGAAAATACAGAAGAGATGGTAAGAGATATAGGAGATACAGTGAGGTCCAACTTTGAAGTCCCAGAAGGAGAACAAAAAATGAATGAAGCAGAAAGAAGGAATTCTGAGGTTGTCAAGAAAGCCTCTTTCAAAGGAGTTAAGATCAGCTTGTTTTAGCATTTCTTTCTGCAACAATCAATGTTTGAAGAAAATAAAATGATAGAATTTTCAGACATGGCCCAGGAATTTTATAAATAGCATAATTAGCATTTGCTTAAATTCAGAAGCAAATTACGAAAGTTATTCTCATTAATAAACTATTTTTAACTAAAGAAATGAGTATTGAAGTGTATGATAATTATATTAATATGCTTTACATTTTTAGTGATAAAAATGGTTTTAATATGTTATGCACTTCTGGATTTTAAATAACTCTTCACATATTACGTATCTTTTGCTTTAGTGCAAATATGATGCTTATTAGCCTATAAAAATCCAAAGCAAAAAGTATCCTACAATTGCTTTAGGTAAACTTTCAAATATAACAAGTTTCAAGGAAAAAGACACAGCAAACATTTGGTATAGTCCCCAGTTAAATATTCTTATCAAAATAAATGTGACCAAGAGGTAACTGAACTCTGAGGAATTTTTGCCCAGTGATGTGACACTGAGTAATCAATCAGGAATAAAATCAGTCCCCAGGGAAATTTTTAGTTGTAAAAGCCAACCTTTAACATTAAAATATGCTCACATTTCACAAACATTCTCTCTCAAAAGCTGCTGATAAAAATTTTGCAATCCCTGGGCCCCATAGAAAGTTGTCTCATGTGGAAGCCAACTTACCTAAGGTATATTTGGATTCTATTTGGCAGAGCATAAAATGAGCTTGATCAAACTAGTACTTAGCAGTGTGCGCTTTTGAAGCTGAGGGAAATCTGATCAAAAATTGCTTAACTCATTTAACAACGAATGTCTCTGGCATACTCCTTGGTGCCAAATTTACCTGAAAGGGTTCATTAACTTCTAAAAGGTGAGTCACTTACTACCCACTCTCTAGCTGGATAAGGTCAATATTCATAAAACTTCTTCAGTTGTCTTATTGATATTCATTTCCCAGCTTAGCTCATAGGATGGAAAATTTGGTACACACGCTTCTGGATAATTGTGCTCTATTTTATCAAGGTTGATGAATTGGCTCAAAAAATAATATACAAATGAATTACTTCACAATTCCAACACATTGTAAAGGTCACAGGATTCCACATCCCTACTGGGTTGACTTGATGACAATAAGAAGGGGTCCTTTTATATCATGTGGTAATGTCATTGTTGTACAGAGAATAAAAATTTAATTCTAAAATAATTACAGAAGCAACTCCATGATAGCAATGATTTAGAAAATTATTCTCTTTGGAAAACTGAAATATTTCTTGAAGGCCTGTCAGAGATCAAAGGAAAAAAAATAGAATTCTGAATAGAGAAAAAGCAAAGATCAAACCTAGGCACAGAGCAAAGTTTATGCAAGTATGAGCAGACAAGAGGTCAACAGCACTAGAACCAGAGTCCAAAGCAGAGTTCACATGTCAGAACAAAAGTCAAGCTAAAAAAGGTAAACAGCCCCGTTCAGAGTCTTGATACACATAAGTATGAAACTATTAGATGAGCAGATGAGCAGGGCAATCTATCTACTTCATGAAAGCAGAACTGACCAATAGCCGTGGCCTTTGTGTGATGCCAGTGTGGGTCAATAGGTCACTCTGCTCTCACAGATCAAGGGGCTGTATCTGACATTTAGACACTGGCAGGACAATGTTTTCAATATTCATTCAGCAATTTTAGGTGGAGCCAAATCTCTCCTTTAACACAAAGCCTTCTTAGCTGACAAAAGCAATGTAGAAGACATAAAAAGTAGACAAAACATGCAATCAGAAGGAGTATTTATTAAATTTGACTAATTAAACAGATGCATTATAGCATGTACTAACTGTATATTTCCTGATTGAAGTCCAGGAGATCAGAGAATCCACTTATATTTCAGGTAATCTAACCCAGGGACTTTAGAAGCCATCAAACTCTACCTCTCACCCACAGAAAGAGTATCTCTTTAAAACATCCTTAGTTAATGGGAAGGGAACTGGAACATTCTTAAGATTTCCAATTCTGATTTTTTCCCATTTTGTAAATGTAATACATTCACAGGATCACACTTGAAAATTATAAAATGATACTGATAAAAAGCCTCCCTCTCTTAATCATTTGCCCCGTGCTACAACCACACCACCAGCACCACTGCATCCCACCCTGCAACAAGGAACCACTATTATAAATGTCCTATTTATTCCTCCAGGGATTTTTTGCATGTAAAAGTAAATGCAAATGTATTTATTTCAGTTCCACTTTTAAAGAGTTCTACTTACTACAGAATATTTATTTGCCATGATTCTAATTTGGCTTCCTTTTATTGAACATAAAAGTTATAGCAAACATGTTCAAAGACATTAACTGGTATTAAATCTCAATATACATGAGTGTTTGTGCACTACTCTAAATGCTCTATAGATATTATACCACATTGTCCTTTTTTAAAAAATGCAGGTACTATTGTCATAATAATGGTAGGAAATCCAACACCAAAAAATTAGTAAATAGTTATGCAGGTTAGCAAAAAAGATTCTCTGTTCTCCTCTCTTCTTCCCACCTTCGCTAACACTCAAATCTGTAATCATGTCTTCTTCTTTCTAAATTCTGCCATCCTCTACCTCCACGGGAATAACCTATCTAATACCTAACCTCACAGTTCCTTGATCTCCCAAGGGAAAGCGCACAGACTTTGAAAGCAGATAGATTCGGATTAGAATCAGATTTCACAGCTTGCTAGTTACGTGAACCTGGATTCTATTCTTGCCTCTCTGAAAATAAGAAATTTGGGATGGAGTGGAATGAGTTTCAGGGAGCACAGAATGGAAAATACTCTGTAGGTTTTTGCAACCAAAAGTTTATGATTCTCAATCAGAACTAGGCCCTCAACTTTCTTTAATTTTGTTCCTTTTTAAAATATTCTATAGTGATTAATCCTAACCACTGTCAATTTCTTTTTGGTTTTTAGTCCTTACTTCCTATCACTTTCAGTCTCAGCATATGAACTGTGCTACCTGCTTTACCTAAAAACCAGAATCCACCAGATAACAGTAACACCAATGCCTTCCCCTTCATCAACAAACATAATTAAAAAGAGCCAAACCTGGACATTATATACAAAAGAAGACTCTGTAAAGATAGAGAGCAGAAAGCAGGGCAGGTAGGGACCTCAAGACCCAAAAACAGCCAGGTGGTGAGTTCCCGGGCAGTGGGGGGGTGGTGTGTGTGTGTGTGTGTGTGTGTGTTGCACACCCACGTAACTCGTATGTCTCAGATTTGGAGCTAAGGAAACCAGAAAGTCAGAAATGCCAAGTTCAAACTGAAAAAGAACACAACAAAACTCGTTTCTCTAGGCAAAGGATCAGGAAAGGGGCAGCCTAGCAAAACAGAAAACTTTTGGACAATAACTACTACTCTCTATTCAAACATCACAGGTAAACTGACACCAATCCACACAAGCAAAGGACAAAGCAGTTATGAACTTCCATCCCACCCAGTAGTAAGGAGATGCTCTCCCCCATCCCCAGTTCTGAAGTTGTATCAGAAAGCTTAGTGGAGAGTCAGGACTTGCCCTGCCTTCAGTGGTAATGAAGTCATTAGCCCTTCAGTCTGTGCTGAGGGGTGTCACATAGAACACTCCTATCCCTTCAGCCAGGGAGGTATCACTAGAGGTCTGGTGGAGAGATGGAATTGTCATCCCCATCCTGGAGCCAGCCCCAGCAGGTGTCAACAGAGGCCTGGTGGGGAGACTGGGCTTCTATTTCCACAGTAACAAAATTGTATGCTCCCCCTTCCCCTGCCAGAGAAGTGTCCAAAACAGCTAGCAAAAGATTTTAAAGCAGCCATCATAAAAATGCTTCAGTGAACAATTACAAACATACAAAATAGAAACTTTCAAGGAAAGTAATAGAAAATAAAAGATACAAAGAACAACTAAACAGATTTTTAGATCAGAAAGATACAATGATCCACATTTTAAAAGTCAATGGATGAGTTAAATAGTAGAATGGAGAGAACAGAGAAAAGAATCAGTGCACTGAATGACAGAATACTAGAAATTATTCCATCAGAAAACAGAGCAAATAGAATTTTCAAAATAAATAACCTTAAGGAACAACTGGACTATAACAACAGAGCTAACCTTCATATCATTGGTGTTCTGGAAGGAGAGGAGGAAAAAACAGGGCTGAAAAGTATTCAATAAAATAATAGATGAAAACCATTATTTTGACAAATTTGACAAAAGACATAAATCTACAGAATCAACAAGCTAAGAAAACTGCAAATAAGATCAACGGAGGAAAATTCAGAAGACACACTGTAGTCAAACTTGTAAATACGAAAGACAAAGAAAAAATGTGGAAACAGAGAAGTAAATGACACATTACCTATAAAGGAAAACAATTTGAATGACAGTGGATTTCTCATCAGAAATCATAGGAACCAGAACAAAGTGGCACAATTTTCTAACCACAAATAAATAAAAATATAAATAAATAAGAGAAAGATAACAGAAAAATATTCAAACTTGGAAACTAAACAGCACAAGAATCCATGAATGACAGAGGAGGTCTCAAGGAAAATTTAAAAAAAAAAAAAATTGAACTGAATGAAAATGAATATACAATACACTGAAAAGAAAGAGCAAACTGAGTCTAAATCAACAAAAAGGAAAGAAATAATAAAGATAAGTGCAGAAATCAATGAAATTAAAAACAAAAACAAAGGTAAGTGCAGAAATCAATGAAATTAAAAGCAAAAACGATAGAGAAAAATCAATGAAATAAAGAGCTGTATTTCAAAAAAAACAATAAAATTGACAAACTTTTGTAAGATTTACAAAGTAAAAAAGGGAAAAGACTTAAATTACCTGAAATGAAAGAGAGGTTATCACTACAGACAATGCAGATAACCAAAAGGAAAGTAAGGGAATATTATAAACAATTCTACATACATAAATTTGACAAAGTAGATGAAATGGGTGAATTCCTCAAGCTTCCATAACTAACCCAAGATGAAATAAATAATTTAAATGTGTCAATAAGTATTAAGGAAATTGAATTCACAATTTTAAAACTCCCAAGAAAGAAATCTCCAGGTCCAGGTGGTTTCAAAGAAAAATTCTACCGAACTCTAAAGGATAGTTAGCATGATTTCTACAAATCTCTTTCAGAAAATTGAAGAGGGAAGAAGCTAATATTCTGTAAAGTTAATATTAACCTGATACCAATACCTGACAAAGATAGTACAAAAATAAAAGCTACAGATCAATATCCCTCATGAACATAGATATACATAATTTATTGTATATTTCAAAATAGCTAGAAGAGAATAGTTATGTGCTCAAAAGGAAGATAAATGTTTGAGGTCATTGATATCCCAATTACCTTTACTTGATCATTATGCATTGCATACATGTATCAAAATATCACATGTACCCCCAAAATATGTACAGCTATGATATATCCATTAAAAAATACAAAAAATTAATAAAGCTTAGAGATTAACAAAAAAGTTGGTCATACAAAACAGCATGACACCTAATGTTTAACTCTAAAATTATGCCAATATTATAAACATGTATTTGTTCCACAATTTTTATTTTAACAACATTCTTGAGATTAAATACTCAACTTATAAAAAAAAGTCTTAACAAAATATTAGTAAATAGAATTCAACAATACATTAAAAAATTATATATCATGACCAAGTAAGTTTCCTTGCATGGATGCAAGGCTGATTTAATATTTTAAAATCAATAATGTAATCCATCATATTACTAGGCTAAAGAAGAGAAATCATATGATCATATCAATGGATGCAGAAAAAAGCATTTGAAAAAGTCAACATCAGTTTAAGATTTTAAAAAAGTTTCAGAAAACTAGGAGTAGAGGGCATTCCCTCAATTCAATAACATCTACAAAAAACTTAACAGTTTATAATGAAAGACCAAATACACACCCTCTTCTCTCCCTGCTCCCAGATCAAGAACAAGGCCATGATGTCACTATTGCCACTATTCAACATAATTCTAGAAGTTCTAGCCAGTACGATAAAGATGAAAAGAAAAGGCATAGAGATTGGAAAGAAAAAATAAAACTACCTCTGTTTTCAAATGAAATGGTTGTCTATAAAGAAAATCCCAAGGAGTCTGCAAAACAACTCCTAGTACTAATAATGAGTTCAGCAAGGTCACAGGATATAAAATAAACACACAAAAATCTCATATTTCTATAT
The DNA here is from genome assembly GCA_963574885.1 of Lepilemur ruficaudatus. Taxonomy (NCBI): domain Eukaryota; kingdom Metazoa; phylum Chordata; class Mammalia; order Primates; family Lepilemuridae; genus Lepilemur; species Lepilemur ruficaudatus. Next base: position 53,861 of record CAUYRT010048830.1, read on the forward strand.
ACTAGCAATGAACACACAGACACTGAAACTAAAAATACAATATCATTTATAATTATTTAAAAAAATGAAATACTTAGGTGCAAATCTAACAAAACAAGTACAGTACTTGTATGCTGAAAACTACAAAGCACTGGTGAAAGAAATCAAAGAATATTTAATAAATGGAGAGATATATGATAGCATATTCATAAACTGGAAGACTAAATACAAATAATGACAGTTCCCCCCAAATTGCTATAAAATACTTAACACAATTCTTATCAAAATCACCAAGATTTCTTGTAGAAATAGACAAGATTGCTCTAAAATTTATATGAAAAGGAAAGGAACTAAAATGGTTAGAACAATTGCAAAAAATATATAAAGTGAAAGAAATCCATCTACTTGAATTCAAGACTTATTACACAGCTATATTAAGCAAGACTGTGTGGTATGATTGGAATAACACACAGATCAATTGAACAGAACAGAGAGCCCAGAAATAGACATACACAAATATGCTCAATTGATTTTTGACAAAGGTACAAAAACAATTCAATCAATGGAGGAAAGATTACCTTTTCTACAAATTATGCTGGCACAATTGGACATCCATATGGGGAAAAAAAAAAAAAACCTTGACCTAAGCCTCATCTTATACAAAAATTAACTCAAAATGGATTACAGACTTCAGTGGAAAATGTAAAACTATAAAACTTTAAGAAGAGCACATAGTTGAAAATCTTCAGGACCTAGGACTAGGCAGAATTCATATACTTGATATGAGACAAAAAATTGATAAATTGGACTTTATTAAAATTGAAACATTTTCTATGCAAAAGATCTTGTTAAAGACAAGCCACAGATCAGGAGGAGCAAATATTTGCAAACCACATATCCAACAAATGACTAGTATTTAGTAGCTAGACTATATATAGAATTTTCAAAATCCAACAGAAAAAACATCCAATTAATAAATAGGCAAAGACATGAAGAGACATTTCACTGAATAGGATGTACAGATGGCAAATAAGTACATGACAGGATGTTTGATGTCATTAGCTACTAGAAAAATGTAAATTAAACTGCAATGACGTTATCATTACACACCTATCAGAATGACTAAAAGAAAAAATTGTTATACTAAATGCTTCCAAAGGTGCAGAGAAACTGGATCATTCACACTCTGTCACTGGGAATATAAAATGGAACAACTACTCTAGAAAACACTTTGCCAGTGTCTTCAAACACTAAACATACAACAACCATAACATCAGACAGCAATCACACTCTTAGGCATTTAACCCACAGAAATGAAGACTTATGTTCACATAAAAGATCGATAGATGAATGTTTATAACAGTTTTATTCATAATGGCCCCAGACTGGAAATATTACGTGGCACTTTGTGTACTGGAATTATAAATTTAGAGTATTTTAGTTATTTGCTTCCATGTCCTTCTCCCCAACTAAAATTTGACATGTTTGAGATCAGAGGTTTTATCTACCTGTGAGATGTAGTACAGAGTGTTAAATGATACCAACTCTGGAGCCATACTCTGTAGCTCAAATCCTACATGCTATTTGGCTTTGGACAAATAATTTCTCTTTGTCTTTATTTTTTTATCTGTAATAATGACAATAATAAGGCACATATACCTGCAAAGTACTTGGAACAGTTCTTGACATATAGTAGGCTCACACCACAAACACCTAGCTTCTTGCATCTAACCCAGAGTACAGCAGAGTAAGTGATTGAATCAGTGTTGGTTGAATAACTCAGTGAATGAATTAATGAATTCTTAAAGTGCTGAAATATTTTCCCCACAGCTATTTAAATTTCTGGCTCCTTTCTATTCCTGTTACTATAAATCTAATTAACCCCTTACCATGTCTCATTTTACTAATAAACTCTGACCTAATAAGTGAGACAATGCCTAAGATAACCCAACACCTGACACAAAATAGATACTCAATAACTGTAGCCATGATTAGATTACTGTAGTCTTTTTGTGCTCCTTCACAATTCTGTCACAGGTAATCATTCTCCACTTGCTACCATAATAATACAAAACATAAATCTCTTAGCATAACATTTAAGCTCTTACAATCTGACTTTAGCCTAGTTTTATGTACAAAGAAATGGCCCGATAAATAGTAGCTATGGTTAAATTTACTATCTTTCTCACTAGATTCTATTCCACATCCTATATTCCAATTCCAAGTTACTATTAATATTTCCTGAGAATATCATGGCTCTATCTGAAATGTTCTTCCTATTTTCCTTATCTGACAAATGTTTTCCTTTTAATAAAGGCTTCACGTCATCATCTATCTCTGCCTAAACCCCACCCCTCCATCTATCCTTCTAAATCATTCTCCAATCATTTATTATCTTTTTATCTCCAGGGGCCAGCACAGTGCCTGATACATAATAATGCCCCTTAATGTCTGTTGAATCAGATTGAGAAGAGAAAGAAGTGCTAAAGCCACTTGTTTTCAAATCTCCTAAAGCCTACCGTGGTTTCTTCAAAATGTAATTATAATAATTGAATATCATGTGCAATGTTTGGTAAAGTGCTTGAGTTTCTAAGAAGCAGGGCACTTACTTTTAAGATATTATAAGAAGTTGCCACATGAATCTCCTAGGAAACCCTGAGTGTGTTTCTCTGCGGGGTGTATCTAAGCTGGGTGTTAAGAAGGCGCCACCATTCTGATCCCCCTTCCCTTGCTCTCTGCCCTCTGGGAGCCCTCTTCCCACCACGGTACCCCTGTGCGGTCCAAAGCTCCCAAACACCCACACCTTAGTCCACATTTCTCCCATATGCTTTCCATCTCTTTTGGCGATCTTCATTCTCCTTCCCATCAAAAATTCCAATTCCTAGGGTCCTATTCTCAGCCACTTTAAATGATATTAATAACTTGATGACTAACACAACTTACAGTTTTTCTTCTGTATGTATCCCTGTCATATTATTTGAGCCCATGAGTATTTGAGGTAATTCCCGGTTTGACTTCATAAATCCCAGCCAGGAATTTTACCTCATCCTTCAAATTACTGCCACCAGACACACTGCCAATGATGAGAACAGAGGCTTCACAGAACACTGAGACCAACTTTGTAGAAACCTGACTTAGCTTTCAAAAAGTAAAATTTCTATTTTAAAAAGAATAAATTTATACTTTTCATAATTAAATCAAATAATTCTTAGAGTAAAGGTACCACTGTCAAGATACATGAATCTACTAAATACTTTTATTTGCTTAATTTTCTACATGGTAAAGTTTTCTGACAAGAGTTTGACAGACTTTTCTAAACAGATTTTTCTGTCAGAATTTTCCCCACTTCTTTCATTAGCTATTTCCTTTCTCATTAATAATTCACACTTGACCAAAATTGATCTACACAGCCATGGGGTGCTCTTTCCCTGGACAGTGTTAACTCTTAATTGTTCTTTCACATCAGCCCCCTATTTTACTGAATCCTCACCCTTTCACCATTTAGGAAACAGAAATACAATCTCATTTTAATATCTATGCCTTTGTTTTCTCTTTCTTTTTATATCATCAAGTCTGATCATAAAAACACATTTTTCTCCTGCAATCTGAGTACATTTCACAGGCTCCCACACCTCTTAACATAGAACTTCCAGCTCCAGGCAAATTCCACACTCCCAAACTCCCACCTACCCAAGGCCTGGGATCCACAGGTCACCAGCGTCTCTGAGGTGCTCTATGGCTCAATGGGGTAATGTGTCTTTCCTACTTGAGTTCATCTCTAAGGGTGGGAATCCTCAGAGGTGATTTTCAGACTTCACGGTTTATACTTATAGTGAAATACATTTTTCTATTTTTACGTATTCCCTTTCCCTGTCAAAGGACAAACACCGTGCTTTCGTGTTCAGAATCGTTTTTCCTCTTCAATGTCTAACACTTTATGGCTCAGCCAAGCATGGGGTCTGGCTGTCTTTGCTTCTGGATGAATTTTCCACCCAGACATGCTCAGCCTGTACAAACAGTTCTGTCAACTGCCCCACCATCTCATCAGACATATCCAGCATGCCTGAACCCTGGAAGGAGACAAAGCCCTGGCTAGAGCTGATGCCCCACTACATAGTGATGAAGTTAAGGAATAGGACAAAAAATGGTTGTATTAAACCGTCTTGCAGATTTTTTCATTTCAAAAGAGAACATCTGAAAATGTAAATTCTTTAACCCTAAGAAAGAAATGCCCAAGAGCAAAGTTTCTGACAGTAAGTGAGGGAATATTTTTAGAGATTTTTTTTCTCAAATTACTCTTCAAACAAGACGACAGGAGCTGCCTCCTCAAAAAATCCAGGCCTTTCTTAGCTAAGACAAAGGAACACTCTCAATAAATATGTGGGCTTATCAGACAACCTCTAGTCCTAGGTCCTAAGTGGCCTAGGAGATACTCTTCTGTCCCTGGAACACCTAAACACCTGTACTCAGGAGCTAGCCAGCTGCCACCCACAGAGAAAACCTTCACACAGGTTTACTGCAGTGATTTTAGGATCTAAAAACAACCTGACATTTAAGTTTTACCACAAATTACTCTAACAATCAACCCATTGTTTTCTAGTACCACCTCCGGTTTCTTTCACTTCCATACAAGCTTTCTTTTTGAAATAAAAGTTATTTCTCACCTGACTGCTTTTGCTTTCTATCTGTGGATATTTGTGAAAATCTTTCCTCTAGATTTATTTTTAAAACCATATAGGTCTGGTCTTTATTCTGTTTTTAGAAGGATTCTTTTTCAAAGTTTGTGGACAGTGTTTGATCATGTAGTTGTTAGAGCATTTGCTCAATGACGGGAAGAGAGAAGTGGGATATTCTCATTTTTGGAGCTGGGCTCTTACGGGTGATTTTACTGGACTCTTATGGGTACTGTGTTGCCTTCACTTTACAGATGAAGAACAGAGGCACCAAGAGGGGAATACACTCAAGGTCAGGGAGCTCTGATGGCACACAGACTGGGTTTGAACCCAAATCTACTGAATTCTGGATCTTATTCTCTTCCCACATACCAAAGCCTTCCATAGTCAGAGAGCTCCATAGATAGTTCTCTCCATACCAGGCAAGAGCCTGCTTTTAAGTACATATAGCAATCCATTTCCCAACACACCTCTTAATAGGCAGTCTTGTATCACCATGTCAAAAGATTATTTCTACCTTACGTTTGTCTCCAAATAGATGTCTCTATTATTTTGTCTCATATTTGTATTTTTTGTATCTCAGAGATGTACAGTTCTGGAATTAATCTATATTTTCTTACAAAGTCCTAGCTTATAAATGTACTCTCTCTCTCTCTCTCGAAAACCACACGTTTGGATGAAATTACTTGGGAATATTTAGCCAAACCACAGCTATTATTGAGATATGAAATCAGTCTGAAAGATTTAAATCTGCAATCTCAGAAGATCTTGCTTCTGGATGGTAGAGTTAATTATTATCTCCTTCAATTAGCTGGAAAAGTTTCTTGATACAAGACAATTTTGGCATGATTGGGAAAACAGCAAGCCTTAAAGTTTATAACAGTTTGATAAGCTGCAATAAAGTGGGAGATTAATGTTAATATAAATTGGTAAAAACCGATCAGACATATTAGGTGAAAGTTACGTAGAGTCAAATATTTGTATAGAACATGTCTGAAATTCTGGGTACTTTCCTTGTAAACATTTCTGAATTTTGATTTGCGTGGGCAGCTTTGCTAAAAAATTCTACAAAGAAATACTCAACCAGTGAGGTCAGTTTGGTTACATATTTATAAAAAAAAAAATGAAAGGTGTATTCAAGAATGTAAATCATTGGGCCAACATTGCTAGAGAAAACATAGCAGCTGTGCACAAATGCAACCAGAGGATTTCTAAATCCTAAAGTAATTTGCAACATATCATCTGTTTACAATAGTCTACAACAGCATCTTGCATACAAGGGGCATAATGACCAACATCTTGATTTGGATAAAATTCATGCCATCTGCTTTGGGTTGACTCTTATCGAAACAATTGAAGTCTGTAAGGAAATAAAATGATTATTTAAAAGAATTTTTTTTCTCTTTTTCTTATGTTGAGAGCAGATCTGTGGTACATCAGCCCACACATTCTCAGTAAAAACACTCCCCAATTTTCTCAAAGACCCCCTCCTCTGGAAAATGTTCTATTATCTTCAAAACACACAACACAAAACACCATCTCCTGTTTCTCGTACTATACTCATTGGCAGCATCCTTCACTTGTCACATGTAATCTTGTATTATTATTTATCTTTTGCAACTAATTATTTTTTTCTTACATGCATGAACTTTGCACACCAACAATAGAGGGTACAGTCCTAGAAACAGAGGCTGACTAACCATCTTTATAGGCTCCTCAATGTGTAATGGGCCGTTATACATGTAGTAGATACTCAATGCAGAATTGCTGACTTACCTAGCACTCATTTTCTGAATTTTTTTTTTTTTTTTTTTTGAGACAGAGCCTCACTCTGTTGCCTGGGCTAGAGTGAGTGCCGTGGCGTCAGCTTAGCTCACAGCAACCTCAAACTCCTGGGCTCAATCAATCCTTCTGCCTCAGCCTCCCAAGTAGCTGGGACTACAGGCATGCGCCACCGTGCCCAGCTCACTTTTTCTATATATATCTTTAATTGGCCAATTAATTGCTTTCTTTCTATTTATAGTAGAGACGGGGTCTCACTGTTGCTCAGGCTGGTTTCGAACTCCTGACCTTGAGCGATCCGCCCGCCTCAGCCTCCCAGAGTGCTAGGATTACAGGCGTGAGCCACCGCGCCCGGCTTCATTGTCTGAATTTTTAACCAGGGTTTTCTTCTTTAATAAAAACAAAATATTTTAGCTAAAATATTCTACTAATGTGAAAAGCAGAATCAGATCAAATTATTCTTTAGTTTATATATAGATATCTTTATTGCAACTAATATGGGTATATATTTGGTGCCAAGAGAACAATTAATGAAAATCTAACCATGATGCAAGAATGATAGAATTAAAATTCCAGAAGAGGGGGATATTGGGAAGATGGCAGACTAGAAGCAGCCCACATGTGCTGCTCTCGAGGACTGAAAGTTGCAGGCGATGCCTACCTACGGATGGCCCTTCTTGGAAAGAACTGGGTAAAACTCCAGAGAAGTGAGGGGGAACATTTAGAGTGAAGGAGAAGGTGAAGGGGTGATCCATTCAGCAAGATCTAATGAAACTTTGGAAAGGCATATCCACATGTGGGGAAGATCAGGAGGGGAGAGTCCTGGGACGCCATGTTCACCTGACAGGCACTGCACCCCAAGCTGTGAGGTGGTTGCCTCCACCGCTGCAGACTGCTGGACTGATTGGGGCACTGCTTAGAGTCTGTGCAGAGACATTGCATTGGAGAGCAGGTACAGGAGGAGTTTGCAGGCTACCAATCCCAGGTTTCTGCAACACTGTTCTGAGCGCTCAGGTACAGGGTGCCAGGTTTGCATGAGCCACCTTTGCAACAGGAGCCTTCACATGACCTCCGCTAGGCTGGGGAGGGAGTGGGCAGAGCAGACACTTTCCTGTGCTGTGCCCTGGAACTGGATGCTGGGCGCCCCTTGGCCCCAGTGCAGGCTGAGCAGAGAGGGCACCTCAGGTACCACAGAAACTGCCTGAGAGGCCTTGCAGCTCGGCATCAGCAGTCTCAGAAGCAACAGTGCTGATGGAACTGTCCCCAACCAGAGAGGCTCAGTATCTGCAGTGTCAGCACTACCACCAGATCAGCCGCCCACTTGAGGCTCAAACTCTGCAGTTCCCATACTTCATCTAACCCTGTGGCCTCGCCTACACAGCTCTTGCCCTGCCTCCAGGCCTCAGTTCTAGCTCTAAGGCTCCTGCTGTGCCCGGGCTATGCTCCCAGGCTTTAGCGAAGCTACTGTGATTGCAGCGCCACACCCCTGAGGTGCCAGCATTGCCCTTGGGACTATGGTACCACGCTGAAGTCCAACACTCTGCCAGGGACCCCCCAGCCTCAAGTCAATATTACACTCAGATCTGGTTTGAGCAAATAACCACTGCCCAGATACCCAACATCGCTGCCTAGATAGTCTCACCCAGCTGCCACTGTCACTTTTGTGGGGAGACCCCAGACAGAGCAATTCCCCACAATGCCAGCCTCCATGAAGAGGATCTCACCAAGCCCCCAACTCAAGCTTCCAATGATCTGGGGAACAACCCATCACCCTGCATGAAGATCTTCCAGCACTGGTTTAAACTGTGACAATCACAGGGGAAAGGGACAAAACAGAACAGCTGCACTATAGGTTCTCGGTGCACTTGTCCCCTCCCCTGTCAGGTCAACATTCTAGAAGACACAAAACACTAGTGAGGGTCCTCCCTTTCTTCTCACTAAGTAGGAGAGTTCCCAGCAAAGGAGAACAGTTGTATGCAAACCGAACAGCCCTGAGCTAAGAGAATAGGATTCAGATGAGAAAAACCAGGAAAAGAACTCTGGAAACATGAAAAAACAAAACAGTTTTACACTCCCAAGAGATCACAATGGAGCTACAGTAGTGGACCTCGACCAAAAGGAAATTGTCAAAATGTAAAAATTGAAATTAAGAATATGAATGGCAAATAAGATGAATGGAATTGAAAAGGAAGTTGAAAGCCAACAAAGAAGCCAAAAAATTTTCAGAAAATCAACGAAAAAATGAAGAAGTCAGTAAAGAGCTAGACAACATAAGAAATGGCATAACAGAATTTAAAGAAATGAAACAGTCATTAAGAGAATTTCAAAACACAGCAGAAAGCTTCAACAACAGACTAAATCAAAGAGAAGAAAGAATCTCAGAGCTTGGAAACAAGGCTCTTAAGTTAAGCCAGTCATTCAAAAATACAGAAAAAAGAATAAAAAAGACTAAGCGAGCACTTAGAGAGATATGGGACTATGTGAATTGAACTAATATATGAATTATCCATGAGGGAGAAGAAGACCAAAAAGCATGAAAAATCTATTCAAGGGCATTATTGAGGAAAACTTTCCTGCTGTCACCAGGGATTCAGACATCCAGATACAAGATAGTCATCAAACACTGGGAAGATTCATAACAAGTGGGACATCTCCAAGACACATAATCAACAACCTGGCCAAAGTCAAAATGAAGGAAAAAATTCTACATGCAGCATGATGAAAGCAATAATCAACCTACAAAAGAAAACCCATCAAGCTAACAGAGGAATTCTCAGTGGACACCTCAAGAGCCAGAAGGGATTAGGGCCCTATCTTCAATCTTCTTAAAGAGAACAACTCTCATCCTAGAATTCTGTATCCTGTAAAACTAGGTTTCATGAATGAAGGAGAAAAAAACACATTTCCAGAAAAGCAAACCCTGAGAAAATCTGTCATGAACAGACCTGCCCTGCAGGAAATATGCAGAACTGCATTACACATGGATCAGCCCCAAAAGCTAAAGCTCCTAGCTTGTATAAAACAATAGCACAGGAGGGAAAACAAAGCAATAAAGTATTACCCAACATTATGAACAGAACAGCATCCCACATATCAATTCTATCACTCAATGTTAACGGTCCAAATGCCCCACTCAAAAGACAGGGGCTGGCTGAATGGATGAAATAACACAACCCAAGTTATGTGCTGTCTCCAGGAAACATATCTAACCCACAAGGACTCATACAGATATAAGGTGAAGGGCTGGAAAAAAAAATATTCCATGCAAACAGAAACCAAAAAAGAGGAAGTGTAGCCATTCTCATATTAGATAAAATTGACTTTAAATGAACAATGGTAGAGAAAGAAAAAGATGGTCATCATATAATGGTAAAGGGAACAATTCAAGAAGACAAAACAATCCTAAATGTATATGCACCTAACACAGGAGCTCCCAGATTCATAAAGCTAACTCTACTAGATCTAAGCAAAAAGATAAACAGCAGCATCAGAATTGGCAGGTACTTCAACACCCACTGACAGAGCTGGACAGATCATCAAAGCTGAAAACAAAGAAACGAACACTGGGTTTAAATGAGAACCTAGAACAAATGGAACTAACAAATACTTACAGAACTTTCTGCCCAAAAACTATTGAATATACACTCTTCTCATCAGCAAATAGGACACTCCCCCAGGACTGATCATATCTTAGGCCACAAAACATCTCTCAATAAATTTAAAAAAATAAAATTTATACCATGTATCTCCTAAGACTACAGTGCAATAAAACTTGAAATCAATTCCAAGAGAAATATCAAATCTACAAAAATTCATGGAAATTAAAGAACCTACTACTGATCCCATTGAACCTGGGATCAATGAAGAAATTAAGATGGAAATCAAAATATTCCCCAAACTAAATTACTAAGGGGACACAGCTATCAAAATCTATGGGATTTAGTAAAAGCAGCCCTAAGGAGAAAACTCATAACCGAAAATGCCTACATCAAAAAGACAGAAAGATCACAAATTTATAACCTAATGTCTTATCTCAAGGAACTATAAAAAGGAAGAGCAAACCAAACCCAAAGGCACCAAAGAAAAGAAATAACTAACCTCAGAGCAGAACTAAACAAAATGTAAACAAACCAAAAAAAAAAAAAAACCACACATAAAGGATCAAGGAAACAAAAAGTTGGTTCTTTTGAAAGATAAAAAAAATCAATAGACCTCCTGATAGATTAATCAGAAATAGAAGGAAAAGTACCCAAACAAACTCATCAGAAATGAAAAAGGAGCTATGACAACTGACACCACAGAAATGCAGCATATCATTCATGAATATTATGAAAATCTCTATGCACACAAATTCAAAAACATACAGGAAATGGACAAACTCCTGGAAATGCACAATCTCCTAAGACTCAGTCAGAAAGAAATAGAGCTTCTGAACAGACCAACATTGAGCAGCAAGATTGAAACAGTAATAAAAAAAACCTCCCAACAAATAAAAAGCTTCAGACCAGATGGATTCACAACCAAATTCTAATAGACCTAAAAGAACTGGTACCTATGTTACAAAATTATTCCATAACATTGAGAAGGAAACCTCCCTAACTCATTCTATGAAGCCAGTATCACCTTGGTACCAAAGCCAGGAAAGGACACAACAAATAAAGGAAACTACAAACCAATATCACTTATAAATATAGATGCAAAAATCCTCAATAGAATACTAGCAAATTGAATTCAATAGCACATCATGAAAATAATCCACCATGACCAACTGGGCTTCATCCCAGGGATGTAAGGATGATTCAAAATACATAAATCAATAAATGTGATTCACCACATCAACAGAAGCTAAAACAAAGACCGTATGATCATCTCAACAGATGCAGAAAAAGCATTTGACAAAATTCAGCACCGTTTCATGATTAAAAAAAATCCTCAACAAACTAGGCATAGAAGGAAGATATCTCAAAATTATAAAAGCCACATATGACAAACCCTCTTCAATGACCCAATGCCTTTTAGATTTTTTTCATCTTAATATTTTGATATAGATATTCAACTGACATTCAGCATGCATTTAATTCTGAATAATCCATAAATATAAATATATGATGAGATTGACAAGAATCTCCAGACCTTAACCAAAATTCTGACATTCTTCGGAAGGCAGAGGAACTATATATATATATATATATATATATATATATATATATATATATACACACACACACACACACATATAGCACAGTAGTACAAAAAAATGACATACTGATGAAAATGATAATTTTTTCATTTTAAAAAGGTATCAACTTTTAACAATCTAAGGTAATAAACTTTGCATAAAATCTAAAAGTTTTCTCCTGTTTCCATTATAAACTCAGACCATATCCAGTTTGTGGAACTTGGCCTTATGTTAATTCAAAGCCTAATCTCAGGAGGCCAATACTGAAGCTAACATGGCAGACTCATAAATACTGAGCAGGAAATCCAGCATTTAATCTGGTGCCCAAACTCTTGCCCACATCTCTAATAATCATTAACCTCAAGTCCTGGTACCATTTCTGAGAGAGATTTATGAACCTTCAGCCCCATGGGTATACATTGTGAGGTGACCAGATTTGGGAAGAACTTTCTTGTTTGTGAGAGAACCTAATGGACAACTCTGAAGAAGGAAATCTGATTTCACAATTGATCTACCTAACCCTGGAGGAGTTGAGATAAGAGGCCACTTTAGTGAAGATAAAATCCCAATGGGCAGAAAGAAAATGGGAAATGGAAGTGAAAAAGCAGAGAAAGGGAAAAGAGAGGAGGCCAAGGCCAAATCTGAGAACTCTGTAGGAGGTAGGACAGGTAGTCCTGATTCTCTGCTTTCTGAAAGCCACCTCCCACCCAACTCTCTCTCTCACATACACATACATGCAGACACACACAGAGCCCACACACTCTCAATAGCTTTGGATTACCAAAGAGTCGATTCCAATAATTTGTACTGAGATGATTGGCTAAGCAAAGGAGAATGGCAAGAGAACAATCCTTGCCCTGCCCAGGAAGGCAGGACAGTTGATGGAGGTGAGGAGATCAGAACAAAGGAGTTGAACTCTGGAAGGGGAGCTCAGATCAGCACCAGAACGCCTGTCAACATCTTCTGAGCTAGCATCTACCTACCTGACAGATCGGAATTTTCCCAAAGCACAGTGTTGCTCATCGTGACAGTATGAGGAGATGCTGCTCCACAGGTGAAGTCATCTGTTTGAAGGGGTACTATTACCCCTTCCCTAGGAGACAGCTATTTCTAAAGTCTTACTCAGACATGAATCATCTTTAGACAAATCTGACAAAGATTTATCATTACTACTAGTTTTTATAACATAAAAGGTAGCATTCAGATATCCCCGATTTAACTTAATTGAGTAAATTTTTATGTTGCAGCATCCTCCTATCTGAAAAAAATAATAGCTAAACTATGTTCATTAATAACCCCAAAAATGCAGATTTTAATGCAATCAAGGGAGAAACTTTGTTAGAGAGTGTGACCCAAAACAGAGTAGATTGCCTTTAGTGAGATTGAGGTAGGTCTTCACTATTTAAATTGTTCAAGCAGAATATGGGCCTTAATAAATGATTAAAGAAGATTCATAAATCAGGCAGTTCAGTGAAAACAAATTATGTGCAAGATGTGTGCATGTGTGTGTATACAGAGAAATAAAGTAAACATGGCAAAATGTTAGCAATTATTGGATCTAAGTGGAAAACGTGGGTGTTCATTATGCTTTCATCTTTTCTGTATGCTTGATCATTTTTATAATATTGAGGGAAAAAACTTATGTTAACTTCTTACGTGCATGATCAGATCACCTTTCAAATTATATTATTATTCAAGTGTTGTTTTGTGACCCTGTCTCACCAAATGTATCCCGAATTCTTCTTTAAATACATTTATGTTTATAATTTATAATAGTAGTCCATGGAATGGTTTTGCTTTTTATTTTTTTAAACTAATCCTCAAATACAGATATTGAGATTGTTTCTATTTTTTGTTATGTTAACTAAAGGAGCAGTGAGAACCTCACATACATCTCGGCTTGTGAGTGACTATTGGTGATCCCTGGAAGCAGAAATACAGAGAAAAACGAGGGCACATATTTACATTTGGATACAATGGTTTTGAGATTTCTTTTCCTACAATTTGTACCATTGCACATTCCCTTCACAGTATATGAGAGGGCCCATTTCTTCAGTTTTACTGAACATCGGCTATTACCAAATTTTAAAAAAGATTTTCCACTGATGAGATAGCAAACATTCTTTTAATTTATTTTATCATTGGTGATATTTATTTTATATGTCTATTGGCCACTTGTATTTTTTCTTCTGCTTTTCTCCACAAGTGTTCACTGTTTCCTTATAGATTTTATATACCTTTTTATTAATGCAGTGGTGCTTATGTAATAAAGTCATTTACTTGTTGTCTTTCAGCTTTGCTTATGGTGTTTTCTATCATAGAGGACTCATGGGGGATTTTTTTCATTTTCATGTAACCAATCTATGAATTATTCTTTGGATTTTGGCTTTAGGTGGCATGTTTAGAAAGTTCTTCCCCATTCCTAGATTATGAAAATCTTGCTTAAATTTTCTTCCGCTACCGTTATGCCTCATTTTTTTTCATTCACATTATAATCTATTTGGAATTTAATTTGACATGAATAGCCAGGCCTTTTACTTTGTCCTGGTTTTCCCCAGACCCGGCAGAATAAAGATTTTTCTCTCGTGGCTCCATGTCTTTCCTAGGTGTCATTTGCTAATGCTGTTAGGATTACTAAATCAGCAATCTAATTGAGTTTGCCTGAAGCTCTACTCCTAAATTTCTTACCAATATGGACAGTTTTAATTCAAAAAGACATAGATGTTCATGTGGTGGCATTTTGGGACATTCATACTATTTTTTGAAGTTCTGAAAAATCTTTTCAAAACCACCAAGTCCCACTAAAGTATCAGCTTTTCTGCCACCCCACTGGCAGGAAATGGGCTAAGCTCCTTTAAGAAGTCTCTGCTCCTTTAAGAAGTGATTTGAGTGAAAGGCAACATCCTCAGCCATCTGAGAGTCCATCAAAGTCTCCTGAGCACAGAAGGACTGGATTTTCTCCCACGCCACTATTGCTTCCTTTGCTCTACACAAGTGACAAGTCAAAGTGTGAGATTTTTCTTTACAAAGACTTTTGAGGGGTCCTCTCATCACAGACCTGACATTAGAAAGACAGGGAAACCTGAAGACAATGGTAAAGAAAAAGAATCTGTCCCACTAAATTATCAAAAATTGGTCTGCCTTTTCCACTCAGTTTTATCCATAAAGACTTTCCCGGGACTCTGTGATAGTTGTGAGTCTGGAAGACTGAGGTGAGAAAAGGCATATTCTTATTCCTACAAAATAAGTTTAAGGAACTTTCCATGTTTTTCATTGAAGTCCTATAAAAATAAAGTACTTTAATGATATACTATGAAAAAATAGATTTTCATGAACTAGGCAGATAAAGTTTTGGTTATTTCTAAATCACAATGGCTCCATTTTCTCTCTCAGCTGAAAGCCAATAATCTCAGTGTTCTCACATCAATGAATTTGTTTTCTTTTGAACTCAGCTGCTTTAGGCCTGAGGTTAAAAATCCTTCTGTGAGTGTTAATCCAAATTTTATTTCTTCTCTTCCAAGCAGGTCATAACCTGTCCCTCTAACAACACCATTCTCCCCTTTATCCACCAATTCCCCCAGGGAACAGGCATCAATCTTGCATTTATTAGTCTTTTGTTATTATTTTTGCCCAGTCACTAGCATAGGATGAAGTCATCTGGTTAAACAGGTTTATTTCTTCCCAATCAAGAAAAACCAGGCCAGCCCCTTTTATAGGATAGCCACTGTGAGCCGTGGGTCATTTAAAGATCTATTACTGAGTATGTGACCTATGAAACTGAACTAGAAGGCACTAGAAATGTTACCATGTTCTACTCACATTTAATGACATAAGCAAGCACGGAGGCTATGAAAATTAAGTGTTTAACATCTATAATCCAGTTGCATTTTATGGAGCTCATTATTTGAACCAGGGTCCATGGAGGATAGAACAGTTAGCATAAAATAGAATATTTCATATATTTTTTGAAGTGTAAGCTATAAGCCAGTTTATTACTCTCTGTACACCTGAACTGTTTTTATCTCTTTGGTCTCTGCCTAAACTGTGTCAGCCCAGATCGTACTGAAAAATTGGCAGCAATACAGAAGATAGTTGGGAGGTACCATAGCTTTTGAAAGCTATGATTTAGCCATGTGGAATCCACCCTGTCTCAGATAGGGAGTTTGCAAGCTTTGGCATGTCTCCCTGTGCTGGTCTGCCAGCCTCCACACATTATGTTTTGAAAGTACTTCCTCCAACTGCCGCTGAATTGGCAGGGTGGACCTCCTGTGGATCAGTTTTTCCATTCTCTCAGTCCTGCTTAAGCATGGTGTTCTGTTATCTGTCAACCTTCTATTCTAGACCTGGACCTGCCCCTGGCGTGCGGAGAAATCTGGGAGCTGTTGGAAAAGCAAGAGCCCTGTTAATGGTGTGTACCACACAGCCAGGCATCTGAGCCTTCCCCACTTCAAGCCACATCCCACTAGCCACATGTCCCTAGCAACAGGCAGGGACAAAGGATAAGGCATGTAATAATTTGGTTTGTTTAAACCATATACTTTTACTGAGTGTGTGCTGGGCACCTCACATATCCTGCACACACGTGATGTGTGGCCAGAATACCTTTTGGTCTTCATGAAGCCCAGAGATCATCTCTCTCTCAACCCAGCCCAGTGCTATCAGTGACATGTCATGAGCTGTCCTTTACATCCACCCAATGGAGGAATGTTATTTTAATCACCTTTCAAATAAAAAGTGAAATCAACAATTTTTTGACCACCAGCTCTTTGCCCAAAACCATCTAGGTAGTACAGATGTGGTATAAGGCATGATCCCTCTCCTCAAGGTACTTAAAATTCTCTTAAGGAGACAAGACCACACACCCAGAGCTGTGTGAGAGAAATAGTAGTAATAAATTAAATACAATGGTACAGGTCTTAGTAATTTGAGTGATAAAAATTTCAAGAAAGGAAAGATATGAGTGACCTGGAACACTGGGGAATACCTCATGGAGGAGATTGAACATTAAGATGAATTTATAGTACTTGGCTTTGTAGAAAAAGTCAGAAAGTAGGAAAAGTGAATGCATCATAATGAAAACCTTTGATGTTTTCCAAGGACAAATGAACAGGAAGTATCTTTTGCCAAAGAATATAATGATAACAGGAAGAGTTACCACTTAATGAGAACTTACTATGTGCAAGATACATAGTATAATGTCATATATGATATAATGTATAATGGCATTTAATCTACATATTAATAGTAAACTCAGATATTATTATTAGCTTACTTTAAAAGATAATGAAACTAAGTTTTAAAATGGCTATGTAGTTTCTCAAAATCACAGTAAACACCACTGTTAAGATTCAAACATAACTCTATTGGACTCCAGACCTTGGCCAGTTTCACCAACACCTCATCCTGTATTAACGTTGCCAACAGAAAGGACAATGCTTGGATACTAGTTGTTAAAAAATTCCCAGACCCACATCTGAGGGATGTGGTGAGCTTTGTGGAGGGGAGGGGCATACCTCTGACCCTTGCTAGGGAGAGGCAAAGATATAAAATGTAACCAAAATGCTTGTACTCTCATATTTTCCTGAAATAAAATATTTTCCTCAAAATTTCTCATATTTTCCTGAAAAAAAAATTCCCAGTCATTGCCCATGATGCTCAAGGTACCTGAAACCTCCATCCTTAAATGATACTAGTTTAGAGAACTATGTTAGCAAAGCCCTCCTGAGGACAGCACTAGACTCATTTGGTCATTGTTTTTCTTAGTAAACAGATTGCAGGGCCCTATTGGTAAAGAATGTGGATGTCGGGGCCTGAAGGGTGAAAGTGCTGCTCACTGTAGTCCAAAGCAGTCTCACAGTTTACAACTTAACTTTAGGTGATCAGCAATGCAGAAAATCCCTTGAGTTGTATGGGGACAGCATTCACTTAAGTCCCCACCAAGACCACGCAGATTCCCTGGCTTACCTTAAAACAGACATAAACACTTCAGGCCCACGTTCTTGTGACTAGGCCCAGATAAGACCTCTCAAACTGCTCAACTATGGGGCAGAACACCTGGACCACCCACCATTCCCCTAGGCCAGCTTTGATGGAAACTTCAACAAAGTCTACCATGGATCCATCTGAGTCTTCCCTTAATGCCCAGGTCATAGTAATTTATTCATCTATTCAAAAAATATTTATTGAATGCCCACTATGTACCAGGCCCCATTCTGCCACACAAGTAGAATGAGGAAAGCCTTCTTTCTTCTTCTTCCCCATTTTGTACTTTGCATTCCTATCCCTAGGTGTGAGTGGGATAAGTTTCCTAACCTAATAACATTAAAGTTATACTGCAAGAGGTGATCAGTATTATTAAGAGAGGATCATTGACTTGCCAGAGTCACAGTCTAATGACTTTAAGGTTATTTCTTAGTTTTCCTAGGAAAGAACCACTGGCCTTGGATATATCTTGGTGGGAGCAGGATGAAACCAAAGGATGGAAAAGGTGTATATCAGGAAGATGGAGAGTTATAGGGAAAGATGGAGGAGAGTTCCAGGGTCCACCTATATTAGTTATCGAGAGATACATTTACAAGTTACTCCTAAAACTTTGCAACTTAAAACAACAATAATTATTTGTTATATCTCAGGGTTTCTTTGGATAAGGAATTCACAGGGTACATTGGGGATGGCTTATCTGTTCAAGGCATCTAGGTTTCAGCTGGGAGATTCAAAGGCCAGGGGCTAGAACACTTGCATATAGCTTCTCTATGTTTTGGGCTTCCTCACAACATGGTAGCTGGGTTCCATGGGCAAGTATCCTGACAGAGAGAGACATTCACACAGACAGAAGCTATATCCTTTTTAATGATCTATCCTCACAAGTCACAAAGCATCACTTCCACCATACTTGATCAGACCCCAGATTCACAGGATGAGGACATAGGACCCAATTCTTGGTGGGGACAGTATAAGTCAAACTATAGGAACAGCAAGTGGAATTGGATAAACATATTTGTATGGCCATCTTTAGAAAATACCACCTGCCATACCACCTATAGCTGAATCTGAATGGACTACTAGATGATCCAATGTGTATAATAACTAGATGTTTTTGTACGTTCTCCTAAATTCCAGGCATGTTGGCATTTTTTGGTAGTAGACTGTACCTACATGCCCTTCTACATGCTATAGGATAGTGTTATTGTGCTGAATCATTCTAATATTGACAACATTGAGCTGGAAACCAAGGTTCTCAGAGTCCCCTTCCCTATGTGGTTCTAGGTTAGAGTCGGCCAAAAGAGAAACTTGTGTGAGATTTGGTAGGTGGAAGTAAAGCAGTAGGCATTACTCTCTGGAAGTCATTGCAATGAGAGGTCATGAGGGGCAGATGAAGAGTTGACCAGTAGGTTCCAGCTTGTCTTTGCTCTCCCCCACTATGCCTCCAGCTTTTCTTCCTGACTGCTGGCCCTGGTGGCCAAGTGTGGTCTCGTGCCCACCAACAGATGCTTCGCTATGGACACACAGAGGCAGTAGCTATACAGATGGAGCAGTTCTTCATAGACATTTACACGAGCTCCTGTTATTATTCTTATTTCAATGGCTGGACAAGCTTAGCTTCTTGGATTTGCCCTATAAATCCTGACTTCTCCACCTGTGAAAGTGCTTTAAGAGGAACAGTTAGTGACTCTTTTCTCATCTTCCAACTTCCTCCTTTCTGGCATTCACTTGCTCAGCTTCTCCCATGGTTTTTTAAGGTCTGATTCTTACAATAAATCCCTGATCCTATCACACTCAAAGGATCTGCTTCTCTGGCTGGACTCTAATAGAGTTCCATATGGGAAATTCATGGGAACATCTGGATCAGTGATATTAGCAAATCCATTTCCTGCCTGTTATGACAATGTGAACACTGGGACACAAAACGGCCTTTTCCCTCAATTGTGTGTATCTATATAAGACCCCAAGCCAAGTATTAGAGTATCTGCTGTTCATCTTAGCCTTAAACTTGAGCCATAGAAAGAAAAGTATTTAAGCACACAGGTTGCAAATAGGATGTATTAAAACTGTTTCTCATGTATTCTTACCCTCCTGAGGCTAAGTACTTATATTAATATCAGAGAATGGGAGATAATGGATAGGTTGGGGAGACTTACATACACGATTCTTCTTTTTCTTTTTAATGATAAATTAATCCCACAGATGTTTACTGGGAGTTTTTGTCCATCTCTGATTAAACCCTGTCAAAGTCAGAAAAGGATGATAAACAAGATATGAATCCTGCTCAGAATTTACAGTCTAGTAAACAAGATATCTAAAATGTAGATAACCCTAATGAAAGGTAAAATATTTTTTAAAATGTAATAAGAGAAGTTCAAACATAGTAAATAAGTGCTAAGAACAAAATGGATTGTTTCTGGTGTGTTACTGGGTTCAAGAAGGACTTTCTTTAGTATTTCAGCAGGGGCATAAAAATTTAGTAACATTTTATTCCTTTAGCACATATTGTATTTATCTAAATATTTTATTTAAGGTATTTTACACCCACATGTAATGATATTTTATATAGATGCATAAATATCATCATATAGCCCCACCTGGAGCTGTGACTTGGAAATCAGAACCTTTATTTTGAAAGTGTTAGGAAACCAACTAAGCAGAAGATAATGTGACATTATGCCTTTCTGGGATTTAAGGCTGTATAAAGCTAGGAAGATCTAGAATCAAGAGGACAAGAAGTATGTTTTGGCAATGAACAAGTCTACAGCAACACTGCTGATCATGAGCAGTGTGTTCCGAAGGGCACAAAAGCCACACCTGAGTTCACACGGTCCATCAAATCCCAAGTGGAGCAACACACTCCCAGACTTTGAGAGAATGACTTGCCTAACAAAACAAGTACAACAGTAGGAGTCTGTTAAAAAGAGCTTCCTCTATAAGATCAAGAGAACAAGAACAGAGCAGCTTCTGTTCCAAGCGCAGGATCCCTTTGTGAGAGGACATGCTCACCTTTATTTTCCTATCTTTCCAATCTGGCTCCACTTCATCACACTGAACCTCTTTGATCCCTGCCAGCAGCACCATCTAGAGCTGCCACCTTCCAGACATCCCACTGAGCACTTTGTATCCTTGTCCCCTCCTTATAATAATGTAGCAAATGTCCACCACTCATTCAGACATCAGCTGAAGACCAGAGGAGCCCAGTCTTTCTATAGGAGCAGAACTGTTATTCTTCAGTGCAAAATAAAACACCCAAATCAAAACCAAGCTTCCATCTTAGATTTTCTGAAAGACTGAGTAGAGCGCTCAGGAAGGGGTTAGATTAGAGAACCCCTAATGCAGACAATCATTTTTCTGGCCCAGCCAGAGCTGTCATAAGTGAAGAGCCTTTCACAAAACAACCTCAGCCTCCATGCCCTTTCCCTAGTACTGTAGCTTGACAGAATTGTCTATCAACACTAAACTGGGCACAAGTGGCATTTATTAAATGAAACTATTTGTGAAAGTGATATCGTATCTTAGAGGCAGTTCTGTCAGAGGGATTAGAACAAGAGAAGGTCAAGGACAAATCATAAGTGCTCAAGCCCACTACTGTTTATAGGCTTCTGATGCCCTCTAGAACATTCTTCCAAGTCATATATGCTCTAAAGCCACTAAAATCAAAATCAGATAACATCGTCTTCACATGCTTGTTAATTAAATGCACTGAAAATCCAGTGCTCTAACAATATATAGTCTAAAACAAGATACGCTAAATGCAAAATCAATTTAAATTTTTCTTATGTACTTTAAGAATCAAGTACTGATTTTACATGACCAGTGGTGAGACATGTACAAAAGAAGAGGAGACATTCATAGATTAGAGCAGTAGTTCTCAATTTTGTCCGCCAGAGTATATTTGGCAATAACTAGAGACATTTTTGGTCATCACAAAGTGGAGGGAGTGAAGATGCTACTGACATATAGTGGGTAGAGGCCAGGGAGGCCAAGTTACATTTTAAAAACATCAACAGAGTATAAATTCACTCTAGATCAGTAGTTCTCAACTGGGAATAATTTTGTCAACCAGAGGATAATTGGCAGCTGCTGGAGACATTTTTGGTTGTTTCAACTGGTGGGATAAAAGTGCTACTGTCATCTATTAGGCAGAAGCCATAGATGCTGCTAAACACCTTAACAGCACAGGACAGCCCACTACAAGAAAGACACATCAGAGTAAATCAGTAGAATATTAATATGTGGAGAAAGATTTTAAAAGGAATAAAGAAAATACCTAAAATGTGAAAAGTATCAACATTTTTGTTAATATTTTCATTGTCAGATTTCTCATCAATAGCAATAAATGGTAGAAAATAATGAAATAATATCTTTTAAAACTTAGGGACAATAAAGTTCAATCTAAAATTCTATACTCAGGCAAACTATCTTTCAAGAGCATGAGCAAAATAAAAATAATTTTAGAAATAATAAGAATACTCATAGACTATATAAACAAGGGTTACTTTGTGTGGAGAGAGAGATAAAGGTCTGCACATATATGTAATATATGCACATCCTTACATATGTACACATCCTTACATGTATACTTGTATATAATCACTTACATTTTTATACAATGCATGTGTGTATGTGTGTGTGAAATTTTAGCTTCTAAACCAGGAGAGGAACAAAAAGAGGAAGGATATATAAAGCCCTATCTTTTTAACAGAAAGAAAAAGACAAAGACAAAAGGAAGGTAGGAAGAAAGGGAGGGAGGCAGGGAGGAAGAAAGGGGGAAAAAAGTAGGGAAAAAAAGAAGCAAATGAAAAGAAGATAACCAGAAAACACAATTAGATGGTAGAAAAAAAGGCCAAATGTACCAAAAATCATAATAAATGTAAATGGATTAAATCACCCATTAAATAACATAGATGATCAAGGAAAAATGTATATACAAGTAAAAGTATACAGCAAGTTTGAAAATAAAGGGCTAAAAAAAGATATGAGAATAACAGCTGCCAAAATAGTTCAGTTGGGAGAGCACTAGAATGAGAATACTAATCAAAAGGAACCTCATGTTTCGAACAAGAAAATATATTAAAGGGAAATAATAAGGAAAACAGTGGATACTAAATAATAAAAAAGGATCATTCTACTAAGAAGTTACAATAAACATGTATACATCTAACAATGTGGCCTCAAATTTATAAAGCTAAAACTAACAGAATAATGAGAACCAGACAAAACAATGATAGTAAGAGATTTTATTAATAAAACACCTCTGTTAGAAATATACCAAGCAGGAAAAAAAAATCAAGATTTAGAAAATTCAGACAACATAATTTGACAAGCTTACTCTAATAGACATAAACAGAATCCTGCACCTCACAAATAGGAAATATCTTTATGCATATATGAAATATTTGCAGAAAAAACTCTACAGAATATTTTATTACTCTAAAGAAGTATGTGCTAAAATTTTTACATGCCTGGTCATTATCTACAGGGCAGAGAGTCTTAAGAAAAGGTGGTTAGAAGGAAGACAGAGGCAAAACAAACAGATACTAGTTTATTTAGTTGACAAATACTTGTGGAGCATCTGTTTAAAAAAATAATAATAAAGCTTCCAAAAGGCACCCCACATTCCCTATCCACTCGCCCAGATGCCTTTTCACCTTCCCCAAACAAGAAGTAGAGATTAATTTTGAAGGATTCTCTCTTAATAATAGATTGGATAATTCTTTTATGTATATTATGGGTCTTATTGTTTTAAAATACAGCAAGTTTTAAGAGACAAAGGGGTCACTACCTCATTAAAGGGCTAATTGATTTATTGTGCCTATTTTGCTAATCGACATTAGTGGTTCTGGTTTTGCTTAATTGCATGAACTCTGATTTGGGTACAGATGAATTATTTTAAATTATTTTCCCACCTAAAAATCCACAAAACCATACACGTGATCAAAAGCATCCATTGGGCTGAAGGGTAGGGGAAAGAGGACTTTAGCTACTTCCACCTTCTCCCAAAGGCAACAGCAGCATAAATGAGAAATTTGGACATGAATCTGACTCCAGTGTTTTTCAGTATGCAACTTCTAGCACATTCTTAACCTCTCTGAGCATCAATTTCCTTCTCTACAAAATAGAGATAATAATGCATTATATGCTAGTCTCTCAGGATTGCTGTAAAGATTAAATGACAAAATGTTCAATGTTTAGTACAGGTCCAGTATATAATAAGTACTAAATTTCTGTTGGATCTAAATTTCTTATCCTGAAACAGTGGGCTGGAAGACCCCAAATCAGCTAATGACTGTCACTCTCCCTAGGGACACTTTATTCTGTCTATCCTTTCTAGCCCCACCAATTTCTGAGTTGGTGACATCCATTTTCTGACAACTTTATTATTTCCATGCTGGCGGCTTCCTTCCAAATTGGAGGCTTAGATTCGGGGGGAGAAAAAAGTATGTATTAGGTATTTTTGCCTACCAGGATTAGGTATGCAGGGAATTTCATATGTGCATTAGGAAGATATGAAGATTAAAATCGGAGCTCCATAACCCTGGGATTCAGGAGAGAAAGTTATATTTGTTTTCTTTATGTTCCATTCTCATCCATATTTAATATTACTAGTGAAAAACTGTGGAAGAAACAACTTCCATCACTGAAAGATCTAAGGGGAGACCTGTTCATACTCTTATTTATAAAGTGGAGTAAAATTCTAAAATCCTGCCAGATGAAAAAATATAAAATGTAAAATGCAATTACAGCTTTCAGAAATTTTAAATGGCAATACCTTAAATTCAATACAGTGGTTTATAAATGAGTCTGAATACTTCAATTTATAATCTGTAACATAATACTCCTGTGAAAATAACATTCAGCTACTTCTGGAAAAGCAAAAAATAGATCACAAATATGAGGTAGAAGATGGCTTTGACATTTTATGATATATTAGATATATGGGATTCCAGGCCTTTTGGTATATTTTTTTCTATTTGTTTGTTGGCTTGGTTTTACTTTCTTATCTTTTGAAAGATTCCAAACCAGGTATTTTCTTTCACTAGCAAGAAAATAATTCCCATGTTTAGCAAGAAAATATTTCCCCCAGCACCTTCTCCCAACTCAGTGTCAAAGCACCTGCCACTCTGAATCAGCAGTTTCCAAAATCCTGGAGCTAACACACAGTGAGACATTGGCTCTCACATCAAACTTACATGTGAATTTCAGCAAGATGCCCTCTGCCCCAGCTTCCTTTTGATGTAGCTAGGAAAACACAATGCTACTTCCCTCCTAGGAACTGGGAAAGGTGTTAAAGGAAATATTCTCAATGGAAGGAAAAGAAACACATCATACATATCTTTTCTCTTGCTATGCCATAAGCTCCATGAAAATAGAATCCATGGCTTACTGCCCACGTCTGCAAGGTGAACCCACAACTAGAGACAACATGCGCAAGCTGCAACAGTGTCTATGTTGTGAGGGTAAAAAGAATGTGGGTACTGGTTCATTTTCACCCTCCACGAGATCTTCATTCTTCTTGGCTGGATCATGCTCCTAGGAATGACACCACCGCTATCAGTTTCCTGGAATGACCAGGCTCCCAGGCCAGTTGGAGGCCAGCAGCCACACAACTCTCCTGTGGTTCCCAATACCAAGGGGTCACATAGAATCATGGCCCAGATTGGCCATACAGGATCCTCTACTCTGAAAACTGAACCTCTGGCTACCAAACCAAGAACAGCAATTGTTAAAAGTTACTTTCCCAGATAGTCTGAAGGCCCTCCTCCCCAATTCCTCTTCTTTATGTTAATTGAAAAGCACTGTTTACATTGGTTTGAGGTATAAAACTAGAGGACCACTTGCTCAGGTTGCTGGTGGCTTCTAAATGGACTGAAGTTTTTAAGTCCAACCACACAGAATCTTAAAATAAAATCCAACACCGAGGTCAATGACCCTTGCTGTATCAATGCCACTGTCATGTTAGAAGGTAGCATGGCACAAACCACAGGAGAAAACTCGGCATTGTCACTACTTACCTGTATAACGGGGAAGAAGTCCCTTGGCAACCCCTCTCATCACGATATTTGAATTCATATTGCCGACACGAGGACCCTTAGCAATCTTCAGTGGCTTAGGGGAACTCAATTTACCTGAAGAATAAAAATAGGTTAAAAAAAAATAAAAAAGAGCATCAGACAACCAAATCACTGGAGACCAACAGAAACATATTAAGCAGGATTCTAGAAAATGGCAGATTAGGGGTGGCCTCCTGGCTCTCTGCTCTCAGAGTCAGAGGCAAAATAGTCTGTCTTCTGCATGAGAGTGAATTCAACTTCCACAGGACCAGTTTCGTAGACCTACAGAGAAACAGCGTGACACTGGACTCCGGCGGAAAACAGAGGTGACTCAGAAAATTTCTCGCGGAGCCCAGAGAGTCGGACGCGTGCCTCAGGAGGGACCCCCGGACCCCGGCCCGGCTGGACGCAGCGGCTGCTGTGGGGCGTTTGACTCCCGGGTAGACTATCCTTCCCCCACCGTGCCCCACACCCACGCAGGCAGGGAAGCGGCTGAATTCCGCAGGAAGCGGCAGTGTGGGCAGAGGGGCTGAGCGGAGTAAAAACTGGAGCGGGAAACATTTTGAACTGTCCAGCGCGCGCTCCTCTGAGCCAGCCCAGAGTGGGGAGGACCCAGCCGAGCGGGCGCTTCTCAAAGCCGCAGGAGTGAGGGCGGAGAGTGCCTGCTCACTGCCGGAGGCTTCCAAGACTAGGACGGGGAGCGTATCCCTTGGAGGTGACTCTGCCCTGGGAACTCGCTGAGGGTTCGCCAGGCACTAGAGACACAGAGCCAGCATTCTTCCCTGCAGCTGAACAGTTGAGACTCGGAGGGCTGGGGTAGCTGTGGGCTGGGAGCACAGATTAGAAACTGCCCGCGTTCCCTACCCGTCCCCCGGCTCAGCAGGCGCCTGTCACATTGGCGGGATGGCTTTAACTAGGTGGTGGATCGCTTTCACGTGGCCTGGGGATGCTGAGTACTGCTCTGGAGGAGGGGTCACAGTCCTCCTTCCTGTCCTAGCCCGGACAAGCGGGTCTGACATTAGAAGATGAGAAAAATAGAAGGCTAGAGTCCTCTGATCCCCCAACCCAGTGAAAGCTCCTCCGATTCCTGTGGCTCGGGCTTGGCGTCTGAAAGGGTGGATAGAGGAGTGTGTTGTCATTCACCCCTGACATCCCAGGCTAGCCTGGGGGGGTTTCCACCCCACCCAGAGGTCTGCACTCTGGGCCAAGGGAGCAGAACCCAACCAGGCAGGGCGGAGTTGCGAGGGAGATTACCTCACTAGTTGTGACCTGGGAAGACACTGCTGACCGCCCTCTCCTGCGACTCTGGCCTGGGGGCGTTGCACCAAAGGGACTGACTCTTCCCCAGGGCGGAGCTGGAAAGGAGACTGCTCTTTCTGAAACCCAGTCACCAGACTGGTTCCTCCCCTTCGCCTCCTCTTCCCTGCTGGAGGTTGAGGGACGGTAGAATCAGCCTACCAGATTTTGGTTCATAAGCCATTTTCAGCATCTCCAATAC
The DNA here is from genome assembly GCA_963574885.1 of Lepilemur ruficaudatus. Taxonomy (NCBI): domain Eukaryota; kingdom Metazoa; phylum Chordata; class Mammalia; order Primates; family Lepilemuridae; genus Lepilemur; species Lepilemur ruficaudatus. Next base: position 81,011 of record CAUYRT010048830.1, read on the forward strand.
TAGACAAAGTACCCAAATGAGAAAGAACCAGCGAAAGATTACAGGAAACATGAAAGATCAGAGAGAGAGGTCACCCCCAAAAGAAAATACTCGTTCACCGCCAACTGACACTAACATATAGGATACAATTAAATTAACAGAGGAAGAATTCCAAATGTGGATTGTTAGAAAACTCAACGGTATTGAAGAGAAAATTGATTCCCAACATAGGGAAACTGCAAGAACAATTCAGGAAATGAATGAAAAATTCTCCAAAGAAATTGAATTGATAAAGAAGAATCAAACAGAAATCCTGGAAATGAAGGAAATATTCAAAGAGCTCCAAAACTCAATGGAAAGTCTTAAGAACAGGATAGAACAGGCAAAGGAGAGAGTCTCAGAGCTTGAAGACTATGTGTATGCCCTCAACAAAGCAGAGGAAGAAAGGGAACACAGAAACAAGAGACAAGACCAAAGTTTACAAGAAGTATCGGATTATGTAAAAAACCAGAACCTCCAGTTGATAGGGTTACCAGAGGGGGCAGAGGAACACTCACAAGGGTTGGAAAACTTATTTCATGAAATACTGGAGGAAAACATGCCAGGCCTAGCCAGAAATCTCGATATTCAGGTACAAGAAGCACACAGAACTCCTGGGAGACTCAACGTGAAAAGGCAGTCACCTCGTCACGTGGTTATTAGACTGACCAAAGTAAATATGAAAGAAGCAATCCTACATGCAGCCAGACAAAAACAACAAATA
>CAUYRT010048831.1:0-14768 GCA_963574885.1 Lepilemur ruficaudatus
CTAAAAAATTTTTATTTATTTTATTTATTTTTAATTTCAGCATATTACAGGATACAAATGTTTAGGTTACACATATTGCCTTTGCCCCACCCAAGTTAGAGCTTCAAGCGTGTCCATCCCCCAGATGGTGCGCACCACACCCATTAGGTGTGTATATACCCCATCCCCTCCTCCCACCTGCCTGTCACCTGATGAATGTTACTACCATATGTGCACTTACGTGTTGATCAGTTAACACCAATTTGATAGTGAGTACCTGTGATGCTTGTTTTTTCATCCTTGTGATACTTCACTTAGTAGAATGGGCTCCAGCTCTATCCAGGATAATACAAGAGGTGCTATATCACCATTGTTTTTTGTGGCTGAGTAAAACTCCATGTTATAGACACACCACATATTATTAATCCACTCATATATTGATGTGCACTAGGGTTGTTTCCACATCTTTACAATTGGTTTGTTAGCAGAATTCGCTTTCCTGTGGTTGTAGGGCCGAGATTGTTGATTCCTACTTTTCAACAGCCAGCTCCTCGAGTTCTCAGCAACTAGAGGCCACCTAACATTCCTTACCACGTGGCCCTCTCCACTATCTTCAGTTTGTTCCTTTAAAACTAGCAGAAGATCTCTGCTACTGCCTCTTGACTTTGTTAAGTGCTTAATTCCTCTCACTACATTCACAGCTATTTCAGTACTCAACGGGAAAAGATTATGGAAGGTCTGTAGCCCAGAGATATAAATCTTAGGATCTACCATACTTGTTAAATAATATTGTGTAAATATTCATGGCCTTAATTTCCAAAATTAAAACATGCAAATAAAACAAATGGTCCCTAAATTGTTTTATAATATATACTACTCCAAGCCTTAAAAATTGGTTATATTTGAAAATGCATAAGTCTATTCCTCTGCATTTTAGAATGATTTTCTTTTTCTAAAAGCTTAATATACAATTTGTCATCAGTCAAAAAGGGCATTTGTTGATCAAATTCAGCCTGTTCAAAGGAATAGAACTCTTTTAAATGAGTAACGTACACAGTATATATTTTGGGGCTAAAATAGTTGTTTCATTATTGAGGAAAACAAAAAAATTCAACTGCCAAGTGATCATATACCAACTTTTTAAATCTGTAGGACGTGACTATTTTATTAAAATGAATAAAAGAGCAAGATAACTTATAGAGTGCTTATAGAAATCAGCAAAGCAAGGCTTTTCATCTACGATCTGTCATGTGAAAAGTACATGGTATACCGACTTCTTCTTGACAGGTTCTGTCACCTGTAGGATAAAATCATTCTTGCTCATGGAACTGGTATGTACGCTCTAAAAATCATAATATCTAACTGTCAAATATTCTTAGTAAAAGTAAAACACAGAAGTGTTTAATGTATCACAGGGCCATTTTAATCTTGATTATAAAAGAACACAAGAGCTATTATATATTCTTATAAAAGTACAACTGGGAGGTTTTGTCTCTCTTCCATAAGACTCCCTAAGTTGTCAAGAATCCAGGCAACTGCTTTGATTTTATTAGTGCAAGAGATAACTAAGTATACTTCCCGTTTTGTGATTCTCTTTAGAAAAAAATCTTTTTATTTAAATATCTTTCTTCATAGATGGGATACGTACCAGCATACTTGTCAGTTTCAAATTTAATTTAAGGAATTAATGAAGAAGGAAAAAAACCCTTTTTTTCCTGAAATATTAACCAGTTAAATGTTCTTTTAGTTATTTAAAAAATAACCATTATTTTAGAATAATCATATTCCCATTATGTAGTTTATGTTTAAGAATAAAATAATCCTTCTGAACACAAGAATATTTTGAAATTTGTTGACTTTGTTGGTCTATTGTATAAACAAAGGTGTGTACATTTCTGACTTTCTGTTTCTGGTACCAGCAGGTTAGAATATTAGGACTGCGTCTCCCCCTGAAGAAAGTAATAACATCAGGATGAAATATATTATTAATTTTTTAAGAGTATCAAGAATTAACAAGAAAATGAAGTATCACAAGAAAAAGAAAACCCAAAGAAATAAATGAATTCCAAATCTACTTTGGCCTTGAAGGCATATGCAGGTTTCAGGAAATTTAAATTTTCCACTGGTAAGGGTGACCAAATTCAAAGTGTAGGACAACTGAAAGCAGTGAATCAAAAAACAAAACAAAACAAACTTTTGCCACAATGTGCTGGAACCTCAAAGAATAATGCCCTCAGGACAATACTGAGAATTAGAGCATCCCTCTCTCACAGAATTTTGCTTTGACAATCTAGGAGGATTGGGACCTTATACTATGAATTTGGTTTAAGCTGGTCCTAGGTTGGTATTGTTTTAAGATTCTTGTCAGAAACAAGTGTCTATACATTCAGAAGGAATGAAAAATGAAACTTCAACCTAGACCTTAAATTATTGCTGTAGATAATATGTCATGTTCCATTTTCATCTCATAGTTAATGATAATCAAACACAAAAGAAAAAGTAGTAAAATACCATGAATGAGAACTGTAGGAGAAATAAACAGTAAACAAAAACAGATCATTAAAGGCTTCTGCTATTATTCTCTATAACAAACATGGATTATAAATTAACAATGTATAAAGAAATGTTTAAAAAACAACAAGCTTGAAAATATCTACAAGTAAGATAAAACTATAGGAAGAATCAGAGAACATTTAAAATAGAACCATCAACATTTTCAGAGTGAAACTCATTATAACTGAAAGATGATCAGAAACAGCTAAAGGGAAAATTAGTTAACTGAATAATGGAACAGAAAAAATTATCAGGAGCAAGGAAAAAAATTACAAAAGAGATTATTTATCAGATAATAACATTGCCATCTACCCAAGGTGCTTCTCAAATTGGTTAAGAGACAAGATTTTCCTCCCTGCAATCTTCCAGGATTGTAATTCTGTGATCTCAGTGATGTGGACTAAACCAAGTTACTTAAGTTTTTCATGCCTGAGTTTCATTATTTACACGATTTATTTGTAGATTATATTTCTCAAAAGTCTCTTCTATATCAAAAGTCCTGTAATATTTGGGTACCTTTATATAAGTGTTATTAATATATTTTTAGAAGAAATTCAGAGTTTGATCTCTATTAATGAAGCAAATAAATAAAAAAATCAGTAGTGAAAAAATTTTCACTAATGGAATAACCAAATTTTCTAACAGGAATCAAGGGCTAGATACTGTAATTCCCTTTTTAAAAAGACAGAAAAACAAGCTTTATATAAATGTAGTAATGGACTATAATAGGAACAGTGAAAAGGATTTGTTTGATCATTGAGGAGAGTTAAAAGAGCACTTAGATCTTTTTCTTTAATATTGGATTTCTTTTTTTCTCTGTTGCTAGGCCTATAAAAACTCAAGGAACAAAGTAGAGATGAGGATGGATTCTATTCCAATTCAATTCTGAAAATATTCTATAATAAATAAATTGATATGAACATGAAAGTTGAATGAAGCCAATACTATTAACTCATGGAAAACATGATTATAATCAGGTCGATTCTCACACAGGGGTATCATTTATTTTGCCATATAAAAGAAATGTAAGACAATTAACAGTTTCCAAATTAGCTTGATGGGAGAAAACTTACAATAGAGCAATCCATTACTTACTAATGAAGTTACATTCCATAAAGGAGTTCCTCCAAGGAATTTCCTTTTGAAATAATATTTATGTACAGTTTAGCAGAGGTGAGCATTGATTGCTTATCTCAATTGCAAATTTAGCAAGTTCCCCACAGGAAAAAGTACACAGATTGTTTGACTGAATTGTTGTGGGTGGTTTAAAATTATGATGAAAGGCAATATAAAAATGGAAACCATGTGGGTTTCTTTATTTTGCTTGAAGGCAATGTTACTAGTTTATTTTTCCTATAAAAAGTCAATGAAATTAGAATTTACATTTTGCTTCCAAATTGACAGTGAAGGAGGGGAATTAAGTTAATCAGCTTGTTATATTTATTAGTTAGTTATCCATTGTTCATTTTAACCCAGTCACTGAACATAAATGCTGACTCCATGGCAGAAAATACTTGATAAAGAGAAATAAATGAGAAAAATGGATATAAAATAATGTGGGTTGTTGACTCTATGTATGAATGTGAATTTAGAACAGTCAATAAAGATTTAGCTACAGTATGTATAACACAGCTAGATGCCTTAAAAAAAATACTGAAAAGCATATCTCTAACTCTAGACACTTACAATGAAGTTGTTTATATAGTTATTTCAGACCTATTTTAGCCTATCATTTATTCATCTACACAATAAATAAATTCTAGTACTTACTTGATTCTGAGGAAAGAAATAATTCCTGACATCAAGGAATTTACTGTATAATGAGGAAGATAGAACATAAGAGCAAACAAATAACTTTAGAATTATAAATGTATTCTCTAAGGAAATCAGAAAGAGTTCAGTGATACAGAGAAGTATATAGGGAGGCTGATGATTAGTTGGGGAGGAAATATATACCATTTAAGAGGAGATATGTAGTTTAAGGTGAGACAACTGTGTAATGAATCCCAATAATGACTTCCAGGCAGTGCAAATGGTTTAGGCTGGGATAGGAAAGGACTTAGTATATTTAAAAGATGCACAGAGACCAGTGTGATTAGAAATTAGAAAATCAGAATCAGAGATGTTTAAAATGTGGTTGAAAATGTACATGGGGACAAGGTTTGTAGAGCATGTGCAGGACTAACATGAAAAGTTAACAGAAGAGTTTTAAGAGGTATGACGAGGTCTGATTTGTGGCTTTCAAAAAAAATGAAGATGACCAGGACTACTTTGTGTTTTAAAGATTACTGGCAGTTGAAAGTGTGGAGAACAAGAGTAGAAATCAGGAAAACAATAAAAGATTACAGTAACAGTTCAGCCAAGATGTGGCCCGAATTATAATAGCACTGGAGAGGAAGACAAGATGAATATTATTATGTTCTTTTTATTTCAGAATATTATGAGTATACAAATGTTTTCATTACATAAATTCCTTTTGTGCAGTTTAAGTCAAAGTTGTAAGTGTGCCCATCACCCAGATAGTGAATATTGTACCCGTTAGTTATGGCTTCATGCATCCTTCCCCCCCCCTTCATGATTTCCACTGAATTTTACTTCCATGTATGCACGAGTGCTGACTGATTAGTTCCAATTTAGTAGTGAGTACATGTGGTGTTTGTTTTTCCATTATTGCGATACTTCACTTAGGAGAATGGTCTCCAGTTCCATCCAGGTTGTTAAAAAACGTATTAATTCATCATTTGTTAAACTGAGTAATACTCCGTGTTATACATATACCACATTTTATTAATCCACTCATGAATTGATGGGCACTTGGGTTGATTCCACATCTTTGTGATTATGAATTGTGCTGCAATAAACATTCAAGTGCAAGTATCTCTTTGACAGTCTTTTTTTCCTTTGAGTAAATACCCAGTAGTGGGATTGCTCTATCAAAGTATGTCTGCTTTCAGTTCTTTTGAGGAATTTCCATGCTATTTTCCATAGAGGTTGTACTAATTTGCAGTCCCACCAACAGTGTATCAAGGTAAGTTTTATGCTGTTGTGAATATTCTACTAGAGAGGAAAATAATTATGGTTGAAGAGATGGGAGGAAGGAATAAATGGGTAATTTCTGTATTCTCAATGAATTGGAAGTAAGTTTATCATCTGAAAATGATTAATCAGATTGAGTGGTTGAAAAATTCTAAGGTGTTTGAATAGAAAAGATAATACATGAAATTATTGTTTAAGGATAGAAATATAAGCTTTCCATGGAAATATTTTTGAATTGCCATAGAATGTTGGGACCTCTTGAAATTTGATATCATAAATTTAACTTAAAATTTCACTTTAAGTCAACCTAACTGGTTGTGTGACTTTCATTTTCTCTCGTCCATTCTTGCTTTGGCGTAGACCTTGTTAAGTCCTTATAATATTGAGGTTCTTCTAGCTGAGCAGGACAGAAGGTGAGTAAAATGGGAATTAAATATTTTTGCAAAAAAGCACTTATTTTGGTGGATCATGAAATCTAAGATGGAAATAACATAAAAGAAGACAGAGGATATTGATAATGAAAGAAGGGGTTTAATTAAGTGGAGATGATGATGGAGATCTACTTGAAAAGGTGAGCTGGAAGTGGAAAAGATTGGGACAGGTGACTGGGAATTGAAATCTTGGTATTAGATATTTTAGAATTGGTAAGCTTGGGAGTGTATAACAGAGAAGGAGAAGAGAGGTCCCTAGAGATATGGGTAAAGAAACAGGTGTAGATGTATTTCTGGGAATACTAAGAGGAAATACAGTAGGACCATAGAGTTTAAGTCTTCGATTAACATGGGGAAATGATTAGAAGGTTGATAAATGATAGCAATATTAAGCATCCTCAATTTTAGTTCTCAGTCATATAATTAAATATTTCTAATAGTGTGTTTAACCCATATTTATTTGATTGATTTAAGAAAGGGCTGTTTGACTTGCTGCTGTGATGGAAGATTTTTTGTTATTGTTGTTCTTAGTTACAGTAAATATTTCTTACATCGTTTTCTCTCCAATCTCCAAAAACAGTTTTGTCTAGGGTTTTGTTTCACTAATACACACCAGTAAGCCTTAAAATGGTTGAATACTGAAATATGTCTGAAAGTTCAGTAGCTGTTTCCCAGGTCCCATTAGGGGCTCTTGCTGACACTTCCCCACCTCTGCTGGAACAGAGAGAGGGGCTTTCAGCACTGCCCTGTAGCACAAGTCCTGGTGTGTAGGCACATGCCAATTGGTGTAACTAGCTGATTGATCTAACTAGAGTTGACATATTACTTAAATATTATCCTTGGTTATAGCTCTAGTCCAAGTTCCTTGACAGGTCGTTGTTCCAATACAAAACAACATATTTTAAATCCTCATTTTTAAATATCGTTCACTATAAAATATCTCTTGACTCTTTACTCATTATGATTAGGCATTAACGACCCTACTCTTCTGCTCACTTGTTTTTTCCTTGCCTTCTGTCCTGTCATGTGTAGGCCTTACTTTTATTACGATCTATAATATCTGCATTAAATACTATATATACAATTAAATGATAGCAATAGACAATCATTATCTAGTAATTTCTATGTGCCACAGTATCTCATATCATGAGAATGATTGGAAAATTACCTATAATTACATTTTTTTTCACTTATTTTGGCTAAACAAGAAAAGGGAATTTGTCTGACTGACTAGTTCTCTATAACATGTTCTCCAGCTGGCATTTGCAAATAGCTTGGTGAGCTATTTATTACAAAGGGGAAAATTCACATGTTGGAAAGTTTGCACAGACTGTAATTGAATGAGAAAATGAAACTCAACAATTGCTAGGAAGCCAGTCCAATTTTTTTGAAGTCCTTTACTCCCTATTCAAATGTGGCCTTTTCTTGGTGGTGGATGTATTTTGTTTTTGGATAATGACTTTTTTGGTGCAGTTTCACTCCTCACTGTTTTCTCATCATGTCATCACATTTTTCTACACTCCCAACAATACTAGATAGCCTCTGCAGTCTACTTCTTTCCCAAAGGATGACTGTCTGGAAGCATTACTTAAAATTATGAGAACAATGATATAGAGAATAACAAATTTCCACCAGCTGGCTTAAGACATAAAGGGTATAAACAGAGTTGTGTATTTTTGAATTTCACTTACTTGTTCCCAACCTTTATACTCCCTTTGGCCATAAGTCTGAGCTAATTATTATTCTGAAATCATGGGTAACTTTTTCCTTGCATGTCTTAACTATATAATACATATAGGCAAATTATATTTATGTATATATATTCACACATATGTATATATATCACTACATATGCATACATTACTAAACACCATATAACATGTTTTTATGTAATAAAATTGTATATAAATACAATTTTAAATGTTCTACAGTGTGTATCATTCATCAGATTGTTTTTATATTCATTATTGTGTTTTAAGAGCATCCATGTGTGCTATATCTAGTTTCAGATCATTCATTTGTACAGCTTACAGTAGTACTTTACTCCATGAATTTACCACATTATTTATCCATTCTGAAGTTGATGGGCGTTTAAGAATTTTCTCTGTCTCTTTTGATCTCTTATAAATAATGCTGCAATGGAAACTTTTATGTATGTATATTTGTGAGTCTCAAGAAAGATTCTATATACATATTATTCTCTTATGTATATGAGAATAGTTGTTGGGTCATAAGCATATGGGTATATCTTCAATTTTACTAGACACTACCAAATTACTTATCAAATTGATTTCAACAATTTATATGTCCACAAACCAACTTATTATTGCTCCAAATTTTTGCCAGCAATTGAAGCTGTTAGACATAGAAAATCTTTTGAAACTACTGAGTTTTAAATATTTTTTTGTTGCTCAATTGCATATCCTTGATTTCCAGTATTACTTGAATTTCTTTTTCCACAAGTATCTTCTCTGTATGTAGTCAGTTTTCTAGTGAAGTCAGTCAATTTTATTGATTTGTTAAGGAAAATACATATATATTGTATATTATGTATAATTTATTTTTAAACATCTCAAGTATAGGACTTTTATTTGCACTTACCTAAAGCAGATTTTTGACTGATAGAAGTTTTTTTAAATATAGTTTTTAACATTAATGCCATTTTCATTAAGGGTTTATGATTTTTTGTTTGTTTTTTTGTTTGAGAAATCTCCCACTTTCACATTATACAATTTTTAAATTTATTTTATTTTAAAAGGTATACAATTTTTCATTTCACATTCAATCCATTAATATAGATTTTTGTTAAAGAATGAAATAAGGATACCATTTTATTTGCTTTTAGGAGAATAATGAGTTAATTCTGCCAGCACCATTTGTTGACAGTTTTCCAGTGAATTTTATTGTTGCTTCTCCCCTCACGGTCCCATCTGGTTTTGTGGCTCTCTCGATTGGCTGCTCAGCTTTCATTGTGAACTTTCTTTTTCATTCCTCCGAGTCAGATCCACATTTTTCTAGAAAGAGTTCAGTAACTTCCTAGGAAAACAAGTGTGGGAAGTAAAACGTCTTAATCTGTATATGGCCAAATGCTACCATAAAGGCAGATCTTGAAACCTGTACCTTAGACACGAAGTAAAATTTTAAGAACTTTGATTCTTGAGGAAGACTACCAAGATTTGCATCCTGGCTCTGCCACTTACTACCTATGTGATCATCATGCTAATCTTCAAACCGGGTACGTGTACCCCTTGTGAATTCAATGGAGACCTTAGAATGGGTAAGAGGACATAAATAGTTCAAAGGAATTGATTTTCATATCCTCAAACTATATATACACACAGAGAGAGTCACCAAAGAAGTGCATGCCTCCCACTCATCCTAAATCTACTAACGGTAGTACAATCAACTACTATAAAATCTTTTGGACAACTAACACATGGACAATTTACAGTGTTGTTCATAAGTGATTCTAATAACTGAGTAGCAAACATTTTTGCAAAACAAGTACTAAACATTTTGCCTATGTAAGTTTAAAAATTTCCTTTCAACATAATTGAAAGATAACTTGATCCAGTTGTCACTTGAAAGATCATTAGAAATAACTTTTGATGTTAGATCAATCTCTGATATTTAACATGCAATATAGTAAGGATTCTGGTGCCTAGTTTAAAATCTATGTGATTTTTCATGCCTGACGATATGTGATGACAAGGGCTTTATCTGGCAGGTTTCATATGAGAAAGATGCCCTTCCCCACACCAGACTTGTGACACAGCCAGTGCATTTGCACTGGAGTCTCTTAAGGGAGCCGGTCATGCTCTTTGCATATTTGCGTTTGCTTCTGAGGTCTTGTGCCGAGGTCCTGCTCGGATACTTCTGCTGAGACCTCTATTTGGAGGGAAGAGGGAAAAACCTTAAAAACACTTTTTCCCACTCTGACTCAGGACCAAGTACTTTTCCATTCCTAGTCTTCCCTTGTAGCCCTCCCTGCCCCTATCCCCAGAGTTCATAAAACTGCCAGAAGCTTCTGTTTGGGGCTCCCTCAAGAGTGAGACAATCCCCACATCTGTATTGATCCACCTGGCCTTCTCCTGATAGGCTGTTCTGGGAGAAAATGGAGCCGGTGCTTTCCCTGTTTTGAGATTCTTCCTAACACTGTCACAATAAGTGATTAAAGGCTTAACCCTTTTCTCTTTGGCTTGTTGCTGTAATGGCTACCCCAACACCTGACCTCTCAGTTCTCTTTCTCTCAGCTTAGCTGACACTTAAGAGTTAAAAAACTCTAGTGACATTGATGTAACAAAGTTCTTATTAATAGTTCACATGAACACATTTTCTCAAAGTTCTAATCTACAAAAAACATAGAGTTGAGCCTAAATTATTTTTCTTTCTAGCAACTATAGCCATTTATAGATATGAAAAATAATTGAGACAAAGAAAATATATTCATTTCATTAAAAATGTGTGAATTAATTAAACATTTTACTTTTCATGCTTAATAATTATTTGTTAAAAGTTTTAATATATTTTTATTGATTTGCAATCAATTTGATATACAAAGGAGAAAAAATTTAACACATAGAAACTATGCTCTGAGAAAAACATTAGCGTTAATTTGCATATGTGTGTATATACACACACATATATATATTCCTTCAGTGTAGTATGAAAGGGGATCATAAAAGACTTTCAAGAATAAAAATATACTATATTAAAGTATAATTCTGTGTGGAAAGTAAAATAGAAATATGAGTACAAAGAGAAGAGAAAATTTATGTAAAATCCCCATTTGTTAATGAAGAGTTTTTCCATCAATTTTTACATTGGATAATGATACTATCAAATTCCTATGGTATTTTCCTATTACTAGGCACACATGATTGAATGATGTGAGAGTGATACTTTAAAATATCTATGTTTACCATGCATAGAGATAACGGCCCTTCCATCCATATTTAAACACTGGATAAAATATTTTAATGTCAAGCTAAAAATATGGTGTGAAGTACATTGCTTTTGAAAATTTGTTTAGAAGTACATGATCAAAAATATTTGATTACCACTTATCTAAGAGATCATGATGCTCTATATCACATGAGAAACAGCACAGAAAAGTTCCACCTTATCCAGGTACAGCCTCTTTGGGAAAATAAAGCTCACCAAAGCAAGACAAAATATTTGATTGCCTCTTGTATAGATATTCAGGAGGAGTTACAAAATTATACTAGAGACCCATAAAAAAATTGGAGATAAAACTTCTCAGGAATGTTTTAAAAATTGCTCAGAGCAAAAGTACAAACTCTTACACTTTAGAAGATTAATTCCCTCAGAGTTATCCCACAATACACTGAGCCCTTAGGAGAGTCTACTACAGAAATAATGGATAGAGCATACATAGGATACTCTCTTTGTCAATCAAGGTTCTGGCAGGAAACAGATGGTGTATTCAAACAGGTAACTGAAGAGAATTTAATGAAGGGGCTCTTTACAAAAGTGTAGCCAAGGTTAAAGGAGCAAGAAATGATGAAGTGCTAACACAGATGGGAAGCCTTTGCCAGCCGGAGTCTTTTCCAGGCCCCACAGACAGAATCACAGGTATAAAATAGTGGTTGCTTTTCGGCAGATTTGGTCCTAGGCAGAAAAGCACAACCAAGGTCAAACTGAGGTTGGCAGTGAGAGAAACAGGGAAACAAATGCCCAACATCTCTCTCCTTCTTCCCTAATCTCCTATCAGCGTCCCTTTTTGGCCAAACCAAACTGGAAGCCAAAGGGTAAGGGATCCTGAGGAGGTAGCCTGGTGGAAATCAGACTCCCAAGGTGATAGCAGGGTGGAGAAGTGTACAGTGACAGGGAAAATAAAGACAATCTGACACAGTTTTCAAAAATATTAATGACTCCACTTTTGAGTAAATTAGAAGTTTATTAAAAATGTAGTAAATCCTTGTATATTAATCCTAAATGACAAAAGCCGACAGGGTAGAGATATTATTCATTCAGACTTTATAACAAAATATATGAATGGAGGAGATAATGGATAAATGATAAGTTTAAAATGTGTATACCTGTAGGTAACTCCATTTTAATGTATGAGGCATTCTTTGTCTTACAGAAAAATACATTTATTCATTCCAGATGGTGGTGGGAGTGATAAGTGTCACATATACATTTTGAAATTTATTTAATTAAGAATGATGTCCAGAGACATCTCAGGTGGCAAGAATGGTTATCACTGTGAGAATATAGTCTCCTAACCAGCACTGATCAATACAAATAAAGTCATACATCGCTTAACAATGAGGATATGTTTTGAGAAATGAGCATTAGGTGATTTCATTATTATGTGAACATAATGGAGTGTACTTACACAAGCCTAGGTGGTATAACTTACTATGCACCCAGGCTGTGTGACATAGCCTATTCCTCCTACAAACCTGGACAGCATGTTACTATACTGAATACTGTAGGCAATTGTAACACAATGGTACGTATTTGTGTGTCTAAATATATCTAAACATAGAAAATATACATTAAAAATATGGTATTATGATCTTATGGGATCTCCATCATATATACAGTCAGTTGTTTATGGAAATATTGTTATATTGTGTATGATTGTATATTGAGAGTCACATAGGTATTAATAATTTTTAATTTTCTAGTGGCCACATTAAGAAAAGATAGATTAATAATGTTTTATTTAACACATTCTATAAAATATTATCATTCCAATGTATTAAATTAAAAATTTTACATTTCTCTTTATTTCATACTATCTTTAAAAGACAGTGTATATATTTACACACATGCTATGTTTTAAGCAGTCAAGAACTATGCATGGCAGTTCGTGACCATTCTGATCAGTATAGTTCCGAAAATCAATTAAAAGTCCCTTGATAGAAATGAAGGGACACTTACTGGTAATAGTGAGAGGAAGCAATTGTATTTGAATAATCTTATTGAATGTATTTTTATATTTCTAGCCAGATAGGCAGGAAAATTATGCATATGAATTTTATGAAGCTAAAAATCATGTGCATTAAAATCATTTAAATCCAATAACTCTACCTATCTCTTCCACTCTCTCTTGCTCTTACTCTTTCCTTCTAGTACTATATAATTTTGATATCAACTCAGAAATTTAAACGTGGACTGGCAAGAACAATCCGTGCCTGAAATAGTAAAATAAAAAAGTTTGCGAATGAGACTATGTTCTTAAAAGGGAGAAAGGGGTCAAGAAAAAAGAAGATTTAAAAAGTTGTTTGTTGAGATATAATTCACATACCATAAAATTTAACATTTTAACCATATAATTAGGGGAGCTTAAAAATATTCACAAAACTGTGCAAATATCACCACTGTCAAATCTGAGAACACTTTCATTACATGCAAAATAAACCCATCCTGTATCCATTAATGGTCACTCTTCATTTGCCCCTTATCTCAGCCTTGGGTAAATATATATATTTTGTGTCTCTATGGATTTACCTGTCATAGACATTTCATATATTAAATAAATTGGATTACATAGCATGCCCCATTTTGTGTTTGGTTCTAACACCATAATGTTTTCAAGGTTCATAAATGTTGTAGCACGTATCAGTACTTCATATTTATGATTGGATAATATTTCATTGTATTGATATATCACATTTTATTTATCCACTCATCAGTTGATAAACATTTGTGGTATTTTCACCTTTGGGTATTGTAATTAGCTGTTATGAACATTTATATAAAAGTTTTTGTGTAAACCTATGTTTTTTATTCTCTTAGGTATATATGAGGAATGGAATTGCTAAATCATAGAGTATATCTAACCATTTTGCCTAACTGTCACATTGTTTTCCAAAGCAGTTGCACCATTTTACGTTTTTATCAACGGTGTATTAAGGTCCCATTTTCATCACATCCTTGCCAACAATTTCTACTGTCTAACTTTTAATAGTCCTCCTGATGGGTATGAAGTGATATTTTATCATGATTGTAATTTTCATTTCACTAAAAATTCCTTACTTTAAACATCTTTTAAGATGCTTATTGACCATTTTTATATCTTCTTTGGAGAAATGGTTACTCAACTATTTTGCCCATTTTTAAAGTAGGCTATTTCATTTTTCTTGTTGAATTGCAATTTTTTCTTTGAAAATATAGTCTGGATGGTGATCTCTCAACAGACAAATGTTTTGCAAACATTTATCCCCATCCTGTACATTGCAATTTCACTTTTTGATGGTGAATTTTCCCCCCTTTTATTGACGTATAATAATTTACATATTTATGGGGTACATGTGTGTGTTTGTTACATGCATAGAATGTATGATGATCCAGTTAGGGTTAATGGGGTATCCGTCACCTTCAGGGTTTATCATCTTTACCTGTCAGTAATATTTCAAGTTTTCTCTTTTTGTTATTTTGAAATATACAACATGTTGTTACTAAGTATAGTCATACTAGTCACTGTCAAACATTAAAACTCAATTTCTTCAATTTAACTGTGTTTGCACCCACACCCCACCTCTCTTCATCTCCTTCCCCCATTCTCCCTTCCCAGTCTCTTGTATCTACTGGTCTATTCTTTATGTACACAAGATTAAGTTTTTTAGCTTCCAAATGTGAGTGAGTACATGCAGTATTTTTGTTTCTGTGCCTGGCTTATTTCACTTAAAATAATTATCTTCAGTTCCATCCATATTGCTGCAAACAATATGATTTCATTCTTTCTTATAGACAATTAGTATTTCATTGTGTTTGTACTACATTTTCTCTATC
>CAUYRT010048836.1:0-12935 GCA_963574885.1 Lepilemur ruficaudatus
TTGACAGAGTAGGTTTTTGAATGTAACAAGATAAGTCAACTTGAGTGGTAATATATTTTGGGAAATCAGCTCACTACAAATTGTGACTGTAAACATTGTACTGTAAATGCTTTGTAGTTTTCCCCCAATAAAAAAAAAAGATATAACTATTCTTGTCATATTGACTTGAATTATGATTGATCTAACAGAATTTCTACATTTTTTTAATATGAATTTTTTCCCATGAGGGCAGTTTATATTTTATATGTAGTGTTGGTTTTATCAACAAAAATCATGTGTTCTTATCTCTATGTTATAACTTATTATAGTTTTTACTGTCTGAGTGCAACCAAAATTCAGCAAGAACATTCAAGTCAAATGTCCTGAACCAATCAACACAACTCTCTTAAACAGTTAATGAAAATTAGAGTTTTATAAAACAGTTGGGTTTCTACCAAATTTTCAGAAACTGTGATTCCTCAGGCACTGAATGTAGAGTATTTCTGTCAGCATTTTAATATAAGATAGATTAAGTGATATTAAAATTATTTATAAATAGTATGTATCCATTTTTCTTATATTCCGAATATCTTCCATTTAGTTTGCTTAAAGTAAGTCAAGCACAAAATTCAGAGAACTCCAAAATGAAAAACTAAGACTTTCTGATAATACTTTTAGTGATATAATATTTTGAAGATAAAGATATGGAAAGACAAATGGTTCTTAGAAAAGCCTTCTGGAGGTTATTGGCATGACTCATCATTTTGCTAATGGGATAATTCTCATGCTCCAACCTCTGATTTTTACTAGCTATACTCTTTCTTCAGATTCTAAATATGCCTTTTCTGTATTTGGACAACAGTTTGACTGAATGACTTACCTTATGTTTTTGTTTAGCTCTTCCAAGAGTGGACAGATACCAAATTATAGCTTTAATCTGACTTATTTCCCATCATAGTTCAATGCTATTCCTATGGTCTGATCAGCAGTTACTTTCATGTTAGTGATTGAATTTGGCAATTTATGTGCAGTTAATTAAAATGAAAAGAAATAAATTCTTAGAGAATGTGTCAAGTAATTTTGTGAACCACTTATTTAAAATGTTTAGTTAAATGTTTCTTTTAAATCGTGGTCTAGTATTTACATCTGAGAATGCACCAAATCCTATAAAAGCTCATAAATGAATATCAGACTTGAAGACAAAACAGAGAAGCACATTTCAGAAATGTTTTTGTAATATTGATTGCAATTGTGAACTCTAAGATGAAAAGCTAATTGTTCCTGGAAATTTACTTAAAGTAAATTTAAGTAATAAGAAATGGACTCATTAAGTAATAAGAAATGGACTCAAAGCTATCTAAAATACTCCTATTGTGTTGACATTTTTGAAGTGAATTTCTAAAAACTAGCTTTTATTACTCTCAACATTTATGTATTCCAGCAGAGAATTAAATATCTTCATCTAATAAGAGTATCTGTTTTTTCGCTAAAAATAATTTGACTTAGCTAAGTAAATAAAAAGAAAAAAAACTCCATAATTTTGAACACTGTACAATGTTATTGAATTAAAAATCCAATAAAAACATTTATAAATTATAAAATCTGCAAGTAATTATGGAAATCATAAAATACCAAATAGGAAAGATTTATAGAAATATATAAATGAAAGACATAAAATCCAATAACAGCAGACATAAGAAGGAATTATGTACATAATCATTACTTAAGAAAACATTTATTTTTAAATCCTATGGAATCAGATATTTTTCATTGATTAGAATACCCAGTAGATATATTTAGTTTACTAATTCAACAAACCTGTTGATTTTAAAGTAACTGAAACAAGTTCATTCATGCAAATTAAAATTGTGTTCTCTTTAATGCTTTATTTCTTGGACATAGTAGACATTCAGTAAACATATTTTGAATGAATGAATGAAATAAAATAATCACTGATTTTAAAACAGGACCATGTTGTATTGATATTTAAGATGCAGTTGTTAAGATAATAGCTTCTTGTGCTTATGTCTAGGATAATTATACTAAAATGAGGCTCAGAGCCATCACTGATTAGAGAACAGCTTTTAGCTAAAGATATAAAGAGCTAAAATGTCTTATTTTATGTAAGAAATGACTCTTTTCTATAGGTATCACATTAATATCTGATAAAAATCCTTTAACTTTTTAAGCAATGTTTCTTAAAATGTTGTCTTGAATGCCTGCATCAGCATTATCTGAGCTCTTACTAAAGTGAGAGACATAAATCAGGTTCTCTGGACTAGAACCTCGGGTCTATCTGTCTTTTTAGCAAGCACTCAAGATCATGAGAACCACTGCCTTTTGACGTTCAGTGGAATGGAACCTCATTGCTGACTGCATTGGAAGCATCCAGGAACTTGTTGCAAACGCAGATAACCTGATTCCACGCTAGGAGGATGGGCCCCCAGGAGTCGTGGACCCTAGGAGTTTGGTTCTCCTCATTGCATCCCTTAGTTATTTCTGAGAGGTTCCTCATACTCTGCATTGCCTGTGCTCAGAGGCTGTTACCTCATGATCTATTTGGCTTCTTCATCAAGCTGCTGTGCCCCATGCATGCTGGCTCTGCTTATGATGGTTAAGAGGCAAGCAGGGGCTATTTTCCTCCTCTTAAGACTTTAGCAGTCTTGAAACAGAACCTTTCCTTAATTCCTCATTGAAAAGTTGAAACTGTCAGCTAACTTTTGAAACTTTTCCCATAGCCTTAGGTCTGCATACAAAGTAAGGCACTTTCTAAACAAATTCTTAGCCTGCTATAGTCCTCAAACCTCAATCAGCAATATAGAAGCCCCTCCCCCAGCCCCTACCCTTACTTCCCTCTGCCACCCTGGGAAAACTCAATCATTTCAAAGTCCAAAGAGAAAGGAATTCATTTCCTTCACCCAAATCCCTGCAGAAACATTCTTACTCTTCTTCATTAAAAGCAATAAATTCTGCAGGTTTAGAGCTTAGAACTTTGACCTAATACAATTTACATTAATGTACCAAACAAATATTTAGCTTAACTGTCTGACATATCTGCTTGCGGATTAGTGTTGTTTTATTTTTTCCATAGGAAAAATGGGCAGATATTTGCTTTTTCTTGGAGTTATTTAGAAACCTATTGGGTAGTTTTCTCAGGACAAAGATGGTGTTTCTAAGGTGAAATAAATTACAGATTTAACATTTTTTCCTAACTATTCATTTCTACAAAATGATAGAATAACTAAAGAATGATAGTTTGCTGATAGTGAATTAAAAACCACATTTGGCTTATTCATTGTTGTAGTTTTATTAGATTATTTTAAAACAGTTTAACATGACTATCTACCTAGATTTCATTAACAATAAATGAATGAAAATTGATTTATTAGTGTTAAGGAATCCTCACCTGAAATGTACTGATGTGGCCTGTTTTAGTCCCTTTGGGTTGCTGTAACAAAATAACATATACTGGGTGGCTTACATACAACAGAAATTGATTTTTTACAGTTTTGGAGGCTGGGAAGTCCACGATCAAGATGCTAGCAGATGTGAGCCTGGTGAGGGCCCTTCTGGTTCATAAACAGCTGTCTTCTCACAGAAACCTCACATGGCAGAAGGGGCTAATGAAAGCTCCACCCTCATGACCTAATTATCTCCCAAAGGCCCCATCTCTTAATGCCATCAACTTGAGGGTTAGGATTTCAACAAATGGATTTTGGGGAGACAAAACATTCCAACCATAATATGGCCTATCAGTAAGTGTCAGATAATAGAAGAAAACCACTCCTGATGTTGTTCAGGCTGGGTCTGTAATAAACGAATTATATCAGCTTTGTAATTTTTGCCCTGCCTCTACTTTCTACTTGCTAAATTGCAAGAAAACTTATGATAAAACTAGCCAAAAAATAACATTGGTAAGCTTCAATTTCCAACATGTCATTATAAAATTCTAGAATTGAATTAAGAAGGCACATGGTAGATTGACATCAAAACCATCACAAAAGATTTGCTTCATTAGCTTCAAATGATAGTGTAACTAAGAGAATAGAGCCTGATCTGGAAGCACCCCTTTGTGAAACCACAAATGTGGCCTTAACAGGAGGAAGTTCATTTTATAATACAGTTTATTAAATAAATCAGTTGTTAATACATTACTTAATTTTCTTGTGCCTTAGAAAAATTTCTTCAAAATTAACAAGATAAAATTTAATCCAAATTTTCTCAGTCCTCACCAGCCTGTTGGTATCTATGAGATGATATAATAAACATAAGCTAAAGTTTACATTTTCCTGGCCTATTATCCCCACCTGCTGTCATGGAATGTCCAGATGGTTGTAAAATCACCCCAAATATTTCTTGGAGTATTTCTTTCTCATATGGGCTCTTGCACCAGGCTGCTGTCATAGATTCTCTATTGCACCATGAGGCTGGGCTCTTCTCCAAGCTTCTCCAGAAGGGGATACTATTCCTTGGTAGCCTCCTCTTGGTCCACCAGCTCTGCACTGCTGATGAACCTGAGGCATCGTCATCTTTCCAGGCTCCCCCTTTCTGCTCTAGTCACCCCATAGGTTCTCTCTCTCTCTCTCTCTCTCTCTGTCTCTCTCTCTCTCTCTCTCTCTCTCTCTCTTTCTCTCTCTCTTTTGTTCTGCTGAGTACAGAAGTTCTCCATGGATTGTTGCCCTAAGTTATTAGAATCATCTGGGTAGAACCTTTAAAAAAAGTATCAGACTTCCATTTCCAGAAATATGAGGTAGATGCACTTTTGCTAGTTCTTCCACTAGGTACAACTGAAACCTAGATGGCATACTTAAACAAAAATAAGAAGACTCTGAAAGGTGGCAAGAAGTCAGCAGACTGGCCAGTAACTTCTCAGATGAAGAAAAAGGAAGAGAATTTGTGGCCAGCAGATTTACCCTAAAAAAATAGCTAAAAGAAGATCTCTACACAGAAAGGAAATGATGAAAGAAGAAACCTTGAAACACTGCGAAGGAAGAAAGAACACAGTAAGTAGAAATATGGGTAAATAGAATAATCTTTCTTTCCCTTTTGAATTTTCTAAGTTATGTTTGACAGTTGGAGCACAAATTATAACACTCTCTGAAATTATTCTAAAGGTAGAGAGGGGAAATAATTAAGGCAATTATATTTTAAATGGGTGAGGGCAAAGGAAGACTTAAAGGAGGTCACGTTTCCATGTTTCTCTCAAACTGGTAAAATGGAGACAGAAGCAGACTGCTCTAAGTTATGTATATATAATGTAAAAAAGGAATCAATAAAAAAGCTATACAGAGATATATGCTAAGAAACACTGTGGATTAATAAAAATGGAACTTAAAAAGTGGTCTAAAATGTTAAAAAATGTAGCTGTCAATATGGCAGGGAAAAGAAAACATAAACTGAAAAACAGAGAGAACAAACAGAAAACAGAAAATGAATTGTCAGACTTAAGTCCTAACAAATCAATAATTACCTTAAATTTAAATGGTCTTCATTCACAATTACAAAACAGAGATTGGCAGGATGGATTTTAAAAGGACCTAATTATATGCTATCTACAAGAAACTCACTTTAACATAGGCAGATTGAAAGTAAAGAATGGAAAGTGATATATAATAAAAACATTCATTAAAAGAAAGCAGGAGTGTCCATATTAACATCAGATAAAATAATTTTTAGAGCAAAGAAAATGACTAGAGACAGAGAGAAATTCCATATGCCAAGAAGATATAGTAATCCTAAATGCATATTAAACAATCAACAGAATTGCAAAATATATAAGGCAAAAACTGATAAAACCTAAAGGGGAAATAGACAAATCCACAATTATAGTTGGAAAACTTCAACACTCCTCTCTCAACAATTGATAGAGCACCTAGACAAAATACCAGCAATGATGTAAAAACTAAAAAACACCATGAGCCAACAGTATGTAATAGATATTTATAGAACGTTTCACCCCAAAAGTGCAGGATACAAATTCTTTTTAAGTGCCCACAGAACATATACCCAGATAGGCCATATTATCTCAGGCCATGAAACAAATGTCAGCAAATTTACAAGAACTGATGTCATATAGAATGTGTTTTGCAACCATAAAGGGATCAAACCAGAAAGCAGAACAGGAAAATCTCCAAAATCTTGGAAACTAAACATCATACTTCTAAATAATCCATGGATCAAAGAGGAATTTTCAAGAGAAATATAAAAAATACTTTCAACTGAAAGAAAATCAAAGTACAATATATCAAAATTTTTGTTTAAGCATGTGAAGGGGGAACTTATACTTTATACATTACTTTTTACTTGGTACTTTAGAAAAGCATAAAGTTTCAAAGCAACAATGTATGCTCCCACCTCAAGAAACTAGAAAAAGAAGAGCAACTGAAACCCAAAGCAAGCAGAAACAAGACAATAATAAAGGTAACAGAAGAAATTAATGAAATTGAAAACAGAAACAGTAGAGAAAATCAATGAATCTGGCAGGGGACCTGTTTTGTTGAAAAGATCAATAAAATTGACAAAGAAGACTGGCAAAGAAAAAAAAGAGACAGGACAAATTATCAATATCAGAAATGAAACAGAACATATCACTACATACCTTGCAGACATCAAAAGGATAAGGGAATACTAAGAAAAATTCTACACAGATAAAATTGACCACTTGCACAGAATGAACCACTTTCTTAAAAATGACAAAGGACTGTAACTCGCCCACTGTGAAATAGATAATTTGAATACCCCTATAACTTAAGGAACTTAAATTTTTAATTTGAAACACTCAAAAAGGAAATGTCCAGGACAAGATGGTTTCACTAGAGAAGTCCACCAATGTTTAAAGAAGAATTAACATCAATTCTCTGAAATCTCACCAGAAAATAGAAGAGAACTCTTCTGAATTCATTTTATGAAGCTAGAATTGCCCTGTTCCAAAAACTAAACAAATTCAATACAAAAATTAAACTACAATTCAATATCTTTTGTGAAGATAAGCACAAAATTCCTCATCAAAATATTAGCAAATAAAGTGCAACAATATAAAAAAAGAATTATATATCATGACCAAATGGGGTTTATTTCAAACACGCATGGCTGGTTAAAATTATAAACTAATTAACCATGTTAACAGACTAAAAATAAAATCACTTTATCATATCAATTGATATAGAAAGAGCATTTGATAAAACTTAACATTATTCCTGTTAAAAAGTCTCAGAAAAATAGTACTAGAGTAGAACTTTCTCTACTTCATAAAGTGAATATAAAAAAATCTATAGGTAACACTCTTAATGGTGAAAAATGGAATGCTTTATCCCTAAGACTGGGAACAAGACAAGGATGTCTGTTCTCACTACTCTTTTTAGCATATTGATGGAAAATATAGCCAGCACAATGAGACTAAAAAGGAAAGGAAATAAAAGGCAATAAGATACATAAAGGCAATAAAAGAACAAAATAAAACTGTGTTTTTAGATGATATGATTAGCTATGTACAAAATCCCAAAGATTCTATACAAACTCCTAAAACTAACACGAGTTCAGCCAGCTCATAGGATACAAGGTCCACAATCACCCATTGTATTTTTATATATTTGCAGTGAACACCTATATAAACAAAATTAAAAATACAATATTATTTACAATTGCTTAAGAATGAAATACTTAGTTCTAAATCTAACACAACATTTATAGGACTCATATAATGAAAACTAAAAATGCTGATGAAAGAACTCGTAAGAGATCTATATAAATGAAGAGACAGATCATGCTTATGGATTAGAAAACATTAATTCTCCCCAAATTGATATACAGGTTTAATGCAATTTATATCAAAATTCCAGTAAGATTTTTTTTTTTGTAGATACAAAATTATTCTAAAGTTTATTTGGAAAGACAAAGAAACTGAAACAGTTTTGAAAAAAAAAAAAGAACAAAGTAGAAGGAGTCAGTATACCTAATTTCAAGATCTATAATATAGCCACAGCAATCAAGTCTGTGGCAGTGGCAGAGGAGAGACACTTAGATCAATGGAATAGAACAGAGACCCAGAAATAGACCCGCACAAATATTGCTCACCTGATTTTTGACAAAAGTGCCAAAGCAATTCAATGGACAAAAGATAGTCTTTTCAACAGATGGTGTTAGAGCAATCAAAAATCCATAGGCCCAAAAATGTATCTTTACGTAAGTCTTGCCCCATATAAAAAAATAACTAAATGTGCATTATGAATTTAAATTGTAGAATGCAAAATATAAGACGTTTAGAAAAAAAGATGTAAGATAATCTTTGGGATTTAGGAGCAGACAAAGGCTTCTTAGACTTGACACAAAAAGCAATGTCCATAAAAGAGAAAAACTGAAAAATTGCACCTCATTGAAGTTAAAAACTTTTCCTTTGTGAAAAACCCTATTAAGAGGATGAAAAGACAAGCTACATAGTGGGAGAAAAATATGTGCAAACCACATAATCTAATAAAGTACTCTCAAAACTTGACACTAAGAAAACACAAACGAATGACCCAATTAAAAAATGACCAAAAGACAACAAATATACATTTTACTATAAATACAAAGAGGATATACAGATGGTAAATAAATTCATGTAAAGAGGTTAAAAATTATTAGCCATTAGAGAAATGGCTAATATACACCACAATGAGATACCACTATATGCCTATCAGAGTGACTAATAAAAACAGTGACAAGACCAACTGCTAGAGAGGATGTGGAGTAACTGTATCATTCATGAATTGCTTGTGGACTATAAAATAATACAACATTGTGGAAAATACAATGGCAGTTTTGTAAAAATTGAAACTTGCAGCTACCATATGACCCAACAATTGTACTCTTGAGCATTTATCCCAGGGAAATAAACACTAAAGTTTGCACAAAAATTTGTATATAAATGCTTGTAACAGCTTTATTCATAATACTCGAAATATGGAAACAACCTAGTTCTTTAATAGATGAATGGTTCCATGAACTGTGGTACGTTTATACCATGGAATACTACTCAGCAGTAAAAATGAACAAATTACTGATACATACAACAGCTTGAAAGAATCACTGGAGAATATGGCTGACTGAATAAAGCCAAGCCCCAAGGGTAACATACTGTGTGATTCTTTATACATAACATTTGAAATTGTGAAAAGATTAGTTGTTGCCAGGGATTAAGGAAGGGATGGGGTAAAAGGGAAGTGGATGTGACTAAAAAAGGCGTTATAATGGCAAACTTGTGTATCTTGGCTTGATGGAAATGCTTTGTATCTTGACTATATCATTGTCAATATCCTGGTTGTGAAGTTATACTACAGTTCTGCAAGATATCATTGGGAGAAACTGGGTAAAATACAGACAGGATCTTATTTTTTACAACTGCATGTAAATCTTCTATTATCTCAAAATAAAAAAGTTTAATTAAAAAATATCACTGCTGGGGCCCCCAACCTAGACCAATCAAATCAAAATTTCTGAAGGTAAAGATTGGTCATATCAGGGGCCTTAGCTTCATCCTAGAAAGGTTTATATTCTCAACCAGAAATCCACTAACCTGGCCTTGGTTACAGAGTTCTGATGTGCCTTGCCTCTTCCAAGATGTCTTAGTGCATTTTCTGCTGCTATAATAGAATATCACAGACTGAGTAATTTATAAAGAACAGTTTATTTGGCTTACAGTTCTGAAGGATGGGAAGTCCAAGAGCCTGGTGCTGGCAGCTGGTGAGGGTCTTGTGCTGGATTATCCCATGCAGGAAGGATAGAAGGGCAGAGGGAAAGCAAGTGCATGGGACAGAGCAAACAGAAAACAAATTTATACTTTTATCAGGAGTCCACCTCTGCAATAACAGCATTATTCTATGAGGGCAGAGCCCTCATTACCTAATTATGTCTTAAAGGCCCCACCTCCCAATGCTATTACATTGGTAATTAAATTTCAA
Organism: Lepilemur ruficaudatus; assembly: GCA_963574885.1. Taxonomy (NCBI): domain Eukaryota; kingdom Metazoa; phylum Chordata; class Mammalia; order Primates; family Lepilemuridae; genus Lepilemur; species Lepilemur ruficaudatus. Next base: position 9,918 of record CAUYRT010048836.1, read on the forward strand.
CGTGAGTTTTGGAGGGGGCATTCAATCCATAGCACAAGGGTACAGCATTGACAACCAGTTCTAGACTCTTATGCCTTTTGCGCTATGTACCCTATATTCTTTTGGCTCCCTGTCTTGGGTCCATCCTTTATAGTTTTTCCATGGTTGCCTTGCCTGAAGCTCAGTTTCTTCTTAGGGACAAGGTTTTCCTTTGACAACAGCACAGGCCGATGGCCATGCTTAATTTCTGTTCCATCTACTTTTGAGGTTTTAGAACCCAATCCATTTCATTTTCCTTTAGATAGATTTTTCTGGATTTTTCAGAATCCAAGTATAGTTGGCCATCTAGATTTCCCTTCTAACTGGCTTGGCTTCCAAGTAGGTTGCGTATCCACTTCTTTGCTGTGTTGAGTTTCAGCTCTGTCCTGGTTTTCTCCCTTTTCTCATCAGCCTGTGTTGCGATGTCCCAGCACTGCTGGGACCCTGACCCCTTAGCTGACTTCTGGTCACACTATAAAATGCAGGTCCTCCCACTGTAATGCTCTGTCTCATTCTTTTGTTCATTTGCTTCCAGCACTTATTACAGATTGTGAATACTTTGTTTTTCTGCTTTTCTTTATCTACCAATCTAAACTATAAGTTTCATGAGAGTAGAGACTATGTCTTGACCACTGTTGTATTTTCTATGCCTACCATGGTATCTGATACGAAGTTAGTAGGTGCCACTCGATAAATGATGTTATAAATGAATAAAATTATTGCAATAAACTGTAAAGGGACAGTTGCAAGTAACATTTTCATAAGGCTGAGCGTCTTCCAATAACTAGAATTCACGTAACTAGATTATGATGCAACATGATGTACTGGGAATTACAAGTTTCAGAAACAGAACTGCTTCTTTCATTCATTCACTGTGGACCTAGGCAAGTTAACTACATTTCTTGAACCTCCATTTCCATTTTTGTAAAGTTGACATGATGATTCCTATCCCCAAGCTTTCTCATAAAGATTAAATGAAATAACATAGTACATATAGATACAGTGGCTATCATACAGTTCAATTAGAGTCCCTCCACAAACTCCTCAGTCTACTGCAGTTTTTGGACCGAACTATTTTATTTTTGAAGTAGGCAAGTGGAAGAAAATATAAGTTCAGATCAGGGAAATTATTTTTAAAACACGTTCAGCATTTGTCTTGGGGTATACATTTGATTTAGTCTCTAACTCTGTCTCTGTCTTCATCTATGGTTATTTTCAACAAGAATTGATCTATGAAATCATATTCTTTAGGAGTTGTAAGAGCCTTAAGTATGCATTATGCTATGCAAATGAACCTGTTGAGGTGAAAATGTCACCTCAATTTAACTTATTGAGTTAAATTTACCAATATATTTAAAAAATATTTTAAAGGCTAAGAATTAAAAGCAAAGCAATTTAATCCAGGAATCTTTCTTTTCAAACAAGTTTGACTATTTTTTTTTTTTTTTTTGCTTTTGAGAGTGGGTATTTTGGGGGCACATCTTCTGTCCTGTTACATTTAGGTAGCTCTTAATTTGGTTGCCTACTACAACGTAATTTCTAATTAAATATAAATTTGGGGCCTATCTCAGTTGCTGCCACATTTGAGACCTTGCTAGAATGTTATTTGCTATAGAATGGAAGATATGTTTAAGTATCAATAAGGTTTATCTTGGGTACTCTCCAAGAAGATTGAGTTACTAAATACTCTCTCTCTCTCTTTTTTTTTTTAACTTCAGTAGATTTAGGGGGTACAAGTGCTTTTTTTGTTACATGGGTGAATTGTATAATGCTGAAGTCAGGGCTTTTACTGTACTCATCACCAGAACAGTGCACATCGTATTTAACAGGTAATTGTTTATCCCTCATTCCCCTCCTACCTTCTCCTTTTCTTAGTTTCCAGTGTCCATGACAGCTCTTTATGACCATATATACTCATCGTTTGGTTTTCCGCTTATAAGTGAGAACACGTGGTATTTGATTTTCCATTCCTCAGATACCTCACTTAGGATAATGGTTTCCAGTTCCAACCAAGTTGCTGCAAAAGACATTACTTCATTCCTTTTTATGGCTGAACAGTTACTCCATGGTATACATATAATATACCACATTTTGTTAATCTACTCATGAATTGATGAGTGCTTAGGTGAATTCCACATCTTTGCAATTGTGAATTGTGCTGCAATAAACATTCAAGTGCAGGTGATCTTTTTGATAAAATGACTTCTTTTCTTTTGCATAGATACCCAGTACAGGGATTGCTAGATAAATGATAGGTTTAATTTTACGTCTTTGAGAGATCTCCATAGTGTTTTCCATAGAGGTTGCAGTAATTTACATTCCCACCGACAGTGTATAAGTGTTCCCTTTTCACTGCATCTGCGCCAACAGCTATTGTTTTTTGACTTTTTAATAATGGCCATTCTGACAGGGGTAAGGTGGTATCTTGCATTTCCCTGATGGTTAGTGATGATGGGCATTTTTTCGTTTGCTAGGACAATGTCCAGAGAGTTTTTTCTATGTTTTCTTTGAGGTCTTCCATTTAAGTATTTAATCCATCTTGAATTAATTTTTTATATATGGTGAGAAATAAGAATCCAGTTTCATTCTTCTGCATAAGGCTATCCAATTTTCCCAGCACCATTTATTGAATAGGGCATCCTTTCCCCAGTGTATATTTTGGTCTGCTTTGTTGAGAATCTGTTGGTTGATTTTATTTCCGCATTGTCTATTTTGCTCCATTTATCTATATGTCTACCTTTTACCAGTACAATGCTGTTTTATTATAGCCTTGCAGTGTTGTGCCTTCAGATGTATTCTTTTTGCTTAGGATTGTTTTGGCTATTCAGGCTCTTTTTTTGCTTCCATATGAAATTTAGGATTTTTTTTTCTAATTCTGTGAAAAATGATGTTGTTATTTTGATGAGAACTGCATTGAATCTGTAAATTGCTTTGGGTGGTATGGACATTTTAACAAAATTAATTGTTCTAATCCATCAGCATAGGATGCTTTTCCACTCG
>CAUYRT010048839.1:0-19268 GCA_963574885.1 Lepilemur ruficaudatus
GGAAGGGAATTAGGGGTCTCAAAAAGGGGAAGGAAATCCCCTAAAATTGAGTTATGTGAATAGCTGTACAACTTGGTCAATTTACTAATAATCATTGAATTGTACACTTAAAATGGAGTAAAGACATGATATGTAAAAAAAAATTTTAAAAAGGTAATTTGAAAAAAAATAATGACTAGATGATAATAATATATTACAGTTAAAGTGACAATAGAGAAGAATTTAAAGTGAAGAATGCTGAATAATGCTTAATTGCCATTCTCCAGGTAAAGCCTGCGTGATTTAGGGTCACCCTGAAGAATGATATTGGAAAAGTGACTGAGTTCAGGAATTAAGACTTAAAGTTACTGATTTCTTTTTGTTTCATTGATTTTTTTTTTTTCTGTCATGATCTTACCATTCTTTTTGATGAATTTTGCAACTTTTATATTTCTGATTTGTGGAGTAGTTAAAAAAGCTGTAAATTATAATTTAAATTTCCATGTGCTTTTCATATCCTCACATAAGTTTTATTCAGCTAGCAGTTAAGTAAGTGATTGCCCTATAAATGTAACTTTAATAGCCTAGTCACCTGGATGGTGTCTGCCCCTGAATGCTTTATCTAAGAAAAATTTTCTTGGGGATTTATATTTCTGTTGCACAGAGCTTCTTGTTTATTGAATAATTGGAGGTGGGTTATAGCCATAGGACATAGCCAATGTGCATGAAACATGAGCACTTAGACCTTTTGCATAACATTTGCATATAAATTAAATCTTCTTTTGAAAATAATGAGCAATGGGAAATGACACCTTTTAAAGGATGAACTACATTGCCACAAAGCACTGAGATACGTTAAGGTTTTATAGACGATTTACTTAGGTAGGGTTTTGGTTGACTACGATGACCAGGTTTTGTCAGCATCCCTGGTAAGTATTTGGATGGTTTGCTGTGGAACGTTTTCTAAATTGTATCACGAAAGTTCCGAGACTCTAAATGAAGCCAGTGTACTGTGCGTTACTGTATCACCGCAACCTGCTCGCAGCAGGAAAAACATTTTAAAACACATTATAAGGGCTCTATCGCTAGATCTTTTTTCTTCTTAAAATATACATCCATCGTTGAAAACAAACTATAGAAAATCACATGGCAAGCTGGAGAAGATCAGGGAAATATGGAGCTTTGCAGTTAAGCTTGTTTTCCTAACAATGCAAATAGTTATTTTGAAGTTGATATTTTCTATCCTGAATGATTAATTGGGCTTGGAAAGTCTGTCTCTATGTCACTGTTAATTTTTTTTTCTTAAATATGAAATGGAAATGCCATGGACAGGGGGTTTTCATAACGGCTGCCACTATGACTCAAGGCAACTTTAGCTCAGGCTTCCTCTTTGTGTTCTCTTCCTGACAGCGATATTTCTGTCTGCCTTTCTGACAGCATTATTTCTGGGAAATCAAGCTAATGTCTATGTTTCATTCTCTGTTGAAAATATTACTCATATTCCCTCCCTTACTCCTAGTGTGTCGTTATCTCTGATTAAGACAATCTATAATATTAATAATAATTCACGTGACTCCTTTGAAATTGTTTTTCCTTTAACAAATGCTATCAACTTTTTTTTCCTCATTTTTTTCCTCATAGATTGGCTTTTGATTCAGATTCTACCATCTTTATGAACTCCTTTTTTGCAATTCTTTGTTTACCTTAGAATGTTTCTTGACTCTAAAAAGATAAATTTATTTAAGATTTTACATGGATATAGTATTATGTATAATGCAATTTGTGTTATAGCTTTAAAATTTTCATAAAGTATCTATAAGCTTACTCTCATTTTATTTTCTTTCTATGATAGATATAATTGTCCTCATTTTATAGTTGAAAAAAATCAGGGTTTAGAGAAATTCAATAAGTGATTTACTCATGGTAATATTTGTGGAAAATGACAAAGTCAGGGCACAAGCTATATAATATTATTTTTAAAAATATATAGTCCAGGAATTACAAACATTTAATAAGTCACATATGTGAAGCAATGTCGTTGCCTTTGGGGAAGGGCATTGGGGCAAAGAGTAAAAGATGAAGTTCCTATTTTCATAGAGCTCACATTCCACAATTGGGTATTTGACTCAATTTTTTTCCCACTATATGTGCAAAACCAGCATGAGGCCACTCATGTAATCAGTGTGTTGGGGGTCACAGGAACACCCTCTTTTATTGTGCTTCATGTTACTGCACTTTGCAGAGACTGCACCTTGAAGGTTGGCAGAAGCCCTTCCTCCATCCAGTCTATCGGGGTAATTTTCCCAAAGCGTGTGCTCGCTTTGTATCTCTGTATCACATTCTGGTCATTCTTACAATATTTTGAAGTTTTTCATTATGCCTGTTATGGTGACCTGTGATCGGTGATCTTTGATGTTACCACTGTAATTGTTCTGGGTTGCCATGAACCTGGCCAAATAAGATGGTGAACTAAGTCGATAAATGTTGTGTGTGTTCTGATTGCTCCACCAGCCAGCCCTCCCCCCAGCACTCTCCCTCTCCCTCCCTGCAGGCCTTCCTCTACTCTAAGACACAATAATACCGAAATTAGGCCAGTTAATCACCCCAGTCACCCCACAATGACCTCTGAGCATTCAAGTGAAAGTGAGAGTCTCACGTCTCTCACTTTAAGTTAAAATATAATGAAGCTTAGTGGGGAAGGCATGTTGAAGGCTGAGACAGGCTGAGAACTAGGTCTCTTGAACCAGTTAGCCAAGTTGTGAATGCAAAGGAAAAGTTCTCGAAAGAAATTAAAGGAGCTGCTCCAGTGAACACACACATGATAAGAAAGCAAAACACCCTTATTGACGACATGGAGAAAGTTTTAGTGGTCTGGATAGAAGGCCAAACCAGCTACAACATTCCCATAAACCAAAGTCTAATCTACAATAAGGCCCTAATTCTCTTTAATCCTCTGAAGGCTGAGAAAGGTGAGGAAGCTGCAGAAGAAAAGCTGGAAGCTAGCAGAGGTTGTTTTGTGTATGAGGTTTAAGGAAAGCAGCCGTCTATATAACGTAAAAGTCCAAGGTGAAGCCACAGGTGCTGATGGAGAAGCTGCAACAAGTTATCCAGAGGATCTAGCTAAGACCATTGTGAAGGTGGCTACACTCAGTAACAGATTTTCAATGTAGATGAAACAGCCTTCTATTGGAAGAAGATGCCGTCTAGGACTTTCATAGCTAGAGAAGAGTTGTCCGGTTTTGAAGCTTCAAGGAACTGGGTCACTCTCCTGTTAGGGGCTAGTGCAGCTGGTGATTTTAAGTTAAAGCCAGGGCTCATTTACTATTCTGAAAACCCTAGGGCTCTTAAGAATTATACTAAATCTACTCTGCTTGTGCTCTATAAATGGAAAAAACAAAACCTAGATCACAGCACATCTGTTTACAGAATTGTTAACTGACTATTTTAAGCCCACAATTGAAACCGACTGCTCCAAAAAAGATATTCCTTTCAAAATATAACCACTCATTAACAATGCACCTGGTCACCCAAGAGCTCCAATGGAGATGTACAAAGAGATGAATGTTGTTTTCATGCCTGCTAATACAACATTCATTCTGAAACCCATGGATGAAGGAGTAAATTTGACTTCCAAGTTGTATTATTTGAGAAATACATTTTATAAGGCTACTGCTTCCATATATAATAATTCCTTTGATGGATCTGGCCAAAATAAATTGAAAACCTTTTGAAAAGGATTTCCCATTCTAGAGAGCATTACAAACATTAGTGATTTATGGGAGGAGGTCAAAATATCAACATTAACAGGCATTTGAAAGAAGTTGATTCCAACCCTCATGGATGACTTTGAGGGTTTCAAGGCTTCTGTGGAGAAAGGAACTGCAGACGTGGTGGAAAGAGCAAGAACTAGAAGTGGAGCTTGAAGATGTGACTGAATTGCTGTAATCTCATGATCAAATGCAAATGGATGAGAAGTTGCTTTTTATGCACGAGCAAGGAACATGGTTTCATGGGATGGGATCTGCTCTTAGTGAACATGCTGTGAACATGGTTGAAATGACAACAAAGGATTTAGGATATTACATAAACTTAGTTAATAAAGTATAATAGCTGCAGAGTTTGAGAGGATTGACTCCAGTTTTGAAACGAGTTCTACTGTGGGTAAAATGCTATATACTACGGAGAGATTTTTCATGAAAGGGAGAGTCAATCTAGGTAGCAAACTTTATTGTGTATTATTTTAAGAAATTGCCACAGCCACCCCAGCTTTCAGTAACCACCACCCTGATCAGTCAGCAGCCACCAACATTGAGGCAAGACCTTCCACCAGCAAAAAGATTATGACTCACTGAAAGCTCAGATGATCATCAGCAGTTTTCAGTAACAAAGTATTTTTTAACCAATGTATGTACATTGTTTCTTTAGACATATGCTATTGCACACTTAGACTGCAGTGTAGTGTAAACATAACTTTTATATGCACTGGGAATCCAAAAACATTGGTATGACTTGCTGCATTGCAATATTCGCTTTATTGCGGAGGTATAGAACTGAACCCACAATATCTCTGACTGATGCCTATAATTAATTTACCCTAATCATGGCGCTTCTTTTTTTGTAAAACAGAAAGGGCTATCATATTAATAGGACCACTGAGATATGATAAATACAATATGCTTTTCAATTTTTTGTTTTTTTAACATAGCATACCTCTAATCCTTGCTAGGGAGAAGCAATGATATAAAATGTAGCCAAAATGTTTGTACTCTCATAATTTCCTGAAATAAAAAAAAAAATGTTAACACAGAATGAGAATGAAACTTGCAATATTTTTGCATTTGACTGATAGTGTGCCTTTTCAGAGCAGTTGGTTGAGCTGAGGGAGGATACAGCAACCATGAAATGCAGCCAGGCTAAAGGATCTGTATACAGAATGGCCTCCCAGTCTTGGCCAAGCTTTAAACCTTGTGAACAGGCCAGCTAATGCAGCATGCCAAGAGATCATAGCCTAGGTACTGCTGAAGAGCTTCTACTGACTTTGCTGACATTGATGTAATTGTTCTGTTAACTTATATTAAGAATCCTTCCTCTGTCTTTTCCTTTTCTTTTATACCCTATTTTTACCATAAGGAATCCTTCCTTTTTCTAACTCCTGGCACAAAGCCAGAATTATAATAATATTTATGTCATTTTAATAGATCCCACAAAATAGCAAGTCATGTATTCTGTGAGTTAACTGTTCCATGTCCTCTAATCACTTAGCCGGAAACTTGGTCACCCTAAATATGCTGGAAAAGACCTTTTGCCCTAAGCTTTTTTCCAAGAATTCTTAAGAGGCAGAATTTCTCAGTAATATTCTAGCATAGCAATACAAGTTTAGGGCCCTTACTGATGTAGAAAATAGCTCAGAATGATATTTTCACCAAGACTCAAACCCGGGATTCAAAGTGGAAACAAAACAATTACTTAATGTTTTTTCCTTTTAAAAGATTAAGTATTTCTCAGATTTTAAATGTCTTTGAAAATAATATATTTTGCAGTCAGGAAGTGGAAGGAATCCAGGAAATACTAAAGAGGTCCCCAAAGATGATGCTAGTTGGTTGCTGCCCATAATTTTAACCAAGATAGTGATTGAAAGTCCATACAGAAAATACAAAGCTGTATCATTAGAAGCTTTGTCTTGGGTTCAAGGACTATTTCGAAGCAATTTTTGCAATTGATAGATTATTTTTGTATTGGCATTGCGATACATAGGCTTCTTTAAAACAAACACACACACACAACCCCTTAGGCTTGGTGCATGTGCGCGACAGTTAAGAGGACGTTGGGTGGGATTTGGCTGGGAAAAGGCTGCAGTTCTAGACGCTTCCAGCAGGGGGCAATGTGTGGTCACCATTGCATGCTGAATGCTCCGTGAGCAGCACAAGTGTTGATCCTAATTGGAGCAGACACAAGGATCCTCTATAATCCTCTGACATCCTTTTCAAATAATAATTCTTAGGTGGGTGGTGGGCTGGTGGCTGCAATACCGGTGCAGCCTTCTCCACAACGAAGTCTAACCATTGTCAATTATTTTTGATGTATGCTAGCTTAAGTCTCCCTCTTACTGCCTTCTCCAACCCACACAAGGGTATTCCTCCTCCTAATTACTGAGACACACTACCCAGGATGGTCAGAACAAGCGTGTTATTTTGGCTTAAAGCACTCTCCAAACCCCATGCCTTCCTTTTCCAGCCTCCCTCTGCTCTTCCTGTTCAGCACAAAGAGGGAGCACACACTTTCAGCCAAATACCTGAGGAGTATTTCACTTGTCATCTTCACTGCCATCGTCATTTGACTTTAACTCATTCAATGCCACCACTTGGAGGCAACTGGAGGCATGATAATGGGCATATAGGATCCTGGTTGCATGTATGTAGCTTCCAGTAGGTTAATAATTGAGACTCAGTCCTCCCCCAGCAGACACTTTTTAGTAATTTGTTCAGGGACTCTGCCAGCCAGTGGAATTCAGGGAACAAATTGCCATCCTTCATGTGCATGTTAAAAAAGGGTGGTTGCCTGGGTCTCAAACTGCCATGCAGAAGTGCTAGTTCTCTGAGTCAAAAAGAAAAAGAAAAAACAAACAAACAAACAACGTATGTCCTGCCCCGTATCTGTAAGCCCATTTTTCACTCTCCCCTGGCCCTGGCTACAGCCCTCTCCGCTGAGCAGGGGAGCGAATGTCTCCCTGTAGAGACATTTTCCGAAATCTAAAATCCAATTCTGAAGAGCCGAGGGGTGTTGCAGCAGGAATGTATTAAAGGGTACTAAGAAGGTGGTTAACCGCTTAGTGCCGCCGCCGTACCAGGGAGGGATGGAGGAACAGCACGTCTAATACATCTTCCGCTCCACAAAGGTTAGCCAAAGTGGGATTTTAAAGTGATGCTGTCCTATATCTCTGTAGGGGGCAGGGAGTGCACTTTGTAAGGTGAGACGTGGGTTATAAAGGTGAGGCCAGAGTGAGCAGCAGGTATTGATCTTGAACTGGGTTCATAGGGGTTGGATTAATTTTCCACATATATAGAGTTTAAGAGGTTTGTAAATATTCTATCACACACTTCAGTATCAGATAGAAGGAAATATATTCATGTAGGTCCATTTTAAATATCCTCTAAAAATGTGGCGATTTATTTTACTCTCACAGATTACCAGTACCCTTTAATGAATCACTAATAAAACCAAATCCAGTCATCTTTATGATTTTTGGCAAATCTTGCTTTAAAGTTCATATTGACATATTTAAGCAAAGCAGGTGATAAAATTCTTTGATGAGACTTCTCTTTATCTCCTTTACTGTAATTCCATATTTACTTAAAAAACAAAACTGAAATACCTTCCTGAAATTCAGGGTAAGGTATGAGGCATAAATGCTGTAAGTTGATGAAGAGAACAGCAGTGATTTCAGCTTGGGCCTGACGGCCATTTGACAGGTGATCTCTGTCTCTGACCTGTAGTCAGGAGAGCTGGGAGGAATTCTGAGCTCATCCTTGGCTCTTGCAGCAGACAGACTAGTTTGTTTATTTTTGGTTAGCATGAATGAAAAAACGGTTTGGATACATGCGTCTCATAAGTGAATCATATAGTTATTTATTCAAAGAATATTTATTGAGTGCCTACTATATGCCAGGCACTAATACAAGTATTGGCATTATATTGATGAATAAGACAGGGAAGGGCTGTATTCTCATGGAGCTTACATTCTGCTTGTTGAAATATACATACTTTGAAAGTAGATAAGAATATGTTCTAAAAAAAACCCCTTAGTGCATTTTTATTTCCTCACTTCACACATTTGCTTCTTCATATTTAAAATGTATGCTGAAACACTCCTTATATTCTTTGAAGGTGAAAAAAAATATATAACTGCCGGGTGAACTACAGAATTTCAGTGACTGTTAGAAGTGCTTCAAAACCTAAATTGGGAACAGAGTGGATGTAAAATGGTTTACAAATAATTAGCAGATGAGGATGCTTTTTAGTTCGTGCATCCATTCATAAAAGTGAGCAAAATGTGTCTGCAGCAGCTGGCACCAGGGTTCAAGGTTGCCCATCTCCTCCGCAGGAGGCTGTGATCACTAAACAGGACGGTTTCTTGTTCTCGCAGCACGGCTTCAGGAAAACCAAATGGTCTCTGCCCTCAGAGTCCTGACCTTACGAATTAGGAGAAGTGAGAGGAGATGGCTCCCAATTATGTTTTAAAACTTGCAAGGATTTTAACTCTATCTGTAGAATTTACCATTAAACAAGGAAGCAGACTAGAAATAGAATAAATAGGTAGTTGTCTCATTTCCTTATGCAAATATAGCTCTAGGCTCAAAGAATGACTCCCTACATCTAACGATTTATTTGGGAAAAAAACTCCATAATTTAAAACACTTAATTGAAACCCATAAGTGAAGCTATGCCATATCTTTGCTTATTATAAAGAGGGTAGCTTTTTCAGGTGTCTGGGAGGCAGGGCCTTGGGCATCTGTTCCAGCCAGATGTGGTGGGCATGCCATATTTCTACTGTCTCCACTTTGGACCTTTACTGTCTGCTCACTTGGAGAAGAAAAACTCCAGGACTGAAGATAGGTCCTAGTCCTTTCCCTTCCCTGTGATGTTGGTTCTGACAATCATCCCCCATTGTTTTTCTCCTAAAAAGATACGATGTTCATCATTTCCTTGTTCACAGTTACCTTTAATTAATGAATAATCACAAAGTACCAGGTTTCCCTGTCTTGCAAACTCCCTGATTACAAGACATCTTCCAAAATTTCTAAAAGTAATGTTGACATTTTCCTTTGGAAGGCGTCAGAAAATCCAGATACTCTCTTGCTTTTGAGAGTTCTGAATTCTCTTAAGAAAAGAGGCTACAGTTTTCTTAAAGACACATTTTCTATTTCTAGACTGACTTACAACTCCTTGTTAGATAATATACCATTCACGATAGATAAGGAGCACACCGAGAGGGAAAATGTTATTGCTTCTCTGGAGGGTTCTTTCTCCCTCCCTCTCTCTCCTTCCCTCTCTTACTTTCTCTCCCCCTTCTCCTCCTTCCTCTCCATCTCTTCCCCCCTCTTCCTCTTTCCCTCCCTTTCTGTCTCTAAAAGATTGCCTCAATATTTGGGTATTTATTATGCATGAGCATTTTTCTGTCTCTTACATGACTGTTGATTTTCTTGGTTACTGCAAGAGTATTAAAAATTATAAATAGATTTTGAAATAAAAGGAGTTGGTTATGTTAGAGTTTTTCAGAAACTGCTCAGGCTGAATTTTTTTTCAGGATACCAAGATAAATGTTTAAGGAAACAATCATTGCAGGAAATTATTATGGTAGACAACTTTTAGGACGTTTTGGTTTTCAGCCTGAAGCAGAACATTTTTTTCACTCGATGAAAACTTGCTTTTTATCACAGTGAATATTTTCCTTCTCTAATGGGCGTGGGATGAAGGTGTCAGGTGAAATCTTGGTCCCCCATTAAAGGCTATTAGCCTGAGGCAGTGGGTAATACTCAGAAGCTTAGGTTATATCTTGGGAATTTAGTACCTCCAAGTTCTAATTCCTCTCTTACATTGTTATTTGACCTTGAAGAAAAATTTTCATCTTGGTTCATATTACCAGGTGACTTGTTTCCTTTTTTCTTCATCTACTAGAAAATTTAAAAATCAAATATGGGAAATGTCTGTAGAAATTACGTGCATTAGGAATGCATTTGGTGGCTTAACGTTAGTAACTCTATTTTACTTTTAACCTTTTTTATTCTTTCTGACTCTTTTTTCCTCTTGAATTGTGTATTTTCACATATACTATCTCAAATAATTTTAGAAGGAAATTAGATTATAAATTAGTAGATAAAATTATAGTTATATTTATTATTTACTAGGTGTTAACATTTTCATTTAAACATTTTACATACACTATTACACATGGTATTAAAAACAACCCCATGGGCTATGGGAGAACATCACAGGAATGGCTAAAGAAACTCAGGGTGGACAGATGAACTTGAAGACAAGGCAGTATTTCAGTTGCATCTTGAACTGTTCGTAGACATCACCAAGACAGTATGTGGGTGTGTTCTAAGGAAGGATAGTGTGACGGAGAGGAGAGTTTAAAGATGGGAAAGCATTGTACAGAGACCAGAGGCAGACAAAGCCTTCAGTGACTTCCCATCACATGGAGTGTACATCCCAAATATCAAAGCCCTCAGTGAGCTGGTCTAAAACAAAATTCCTGCTTTGTTGCCCACCCCATCTCTCAACTTGCTCAGTTGCTTCTGCCACTGGTATTGTGTGATGTGCTCTAAACATTGCACGCACATTCACCCTCATGCTATTGCCTTATCAGTGAAAACCCTCTTGTGTGGGACAACTGGAACTCTCTTACATGGCCAAAGGCAATGTCAAATGGCATAGCCATTTTGGAAAGCAGGCAGTTCTTAAAAGTAAAACATATAGCTACCATATGACCCAGATGTTTCATTAAGTATTTACCCAAGAAAAATGAAAACATATGTCCATGTAAAGACTGACATAGGAATGTCCACGGAAGCTTTACTTATAATATCCAACTGCTGGAAACAATCCAAATGCCCGTTGACAGCTGAATGGATAAACGAATGTGATATATCCATACAACGGGATACTATGCAGCAATAAAAAGGAACAAGCTATTGATGCACACTACACCATGGATGAATCCTAAAATAATTATGGTGAAAGAAGCCAGACAAAAAAAAAGAGCATATAATGAATGATTTTTTAAATGTAAAATGTTAGAAAATGCAAACTAACCTATAGTGACAGAAAGTGGATCAGGTGTTGTCTAGGAAGAGGGGTGCAGGAGAATGAGGTTACAAAGGGGCCAGAAGGAACACTGGAGGTGATGGATGTGTTCATTCTCTTGACTGTGATTATGGTTTCACAGGCATCAAAACTTATCAAATTTTACACTTTGAATGTGTGCAGTTTATTATACTTCAAGTATACTTCAATAAAGCTATATAAAAAAAACCCATGGCGTAGTGTATCACCTAAGAATGCATTCAGCTGGAAGTAGCTGCATATCCAATGAATAGTTACCTAAATAAAGAAGGGAGTGTTTAACTTACCCATAGCATGAAGTCTAGAAAAAATAGCAGTTGGCATCGATTTGAGAACTCAATTGGTGTGAGAACTAGCATCAGGGAGAGTCATGTGCTCTTTCCTTCATGTACTTAAGAAGGTTGCAGTAGCTCAGGATATTATGACTGTATTTGGCAAAGCAATAAGATGAAAAGGTTAGACCAGTCATGTTTTTTGATTTTAGCAGGAAGCAAAGCTTCTGAAAACTTTGCACAACTTCTACTTATATCTCATGGCCAGAACTGTGTCATGTAGCCCCTCCTTGATATAAAAAGTGGATATTGAGGAAAAGAGAAATGGTTTGACAATGGATATTGAAAAGAGTAAATTAAAAAATACTTAACAACTATTACTCCACAGAAATTGAAAAATTAGAATGCACACTGGCTATAAATAGTTGGTAGGACCTTACGGATGAGTATATAGGGAATATTAGCTCTCAATGCAGGATCAACCTGCACATGGATTGCTGTTTATAATCTTGATGTTATAAATGAAGAAATTAAGAGTTAAAAAAATTTTAATAAACCAAGGTCATAGAATGAGTAAATGGTGGGCCTGATTTTAATTCGGGATGATATCTTGACTGTTTTTTATTTTTAGTGTACTACACTGTATATCCCAAAATATATAAATTTAAAAATGGTTTACAAGTTTGCATACTGATACTACTATAATACTAATGAAATGAGGTTTCCAAGGGTACATTCTGATCTTGCTTTATGCCTACTAAATGGAGCACACAAAATCAATTCCAAAATATATTGTGGAAATTCAACTTCTGATAGTGGCAGAGCAGCTTGTATTGGACTAGCCTTCTCCCAGATAACAGTGATAAATTCTGGGTAAAACTTAAAATAGTACTCACAATAAATATTTGAAGACTGAAACCACAGGGGAGCCAACCCTTGAAAATAAGATGCTGCATTAGGTGAGATTTGAGTTTGTACAGTTTTGGGTCTGAGAGAATTCTCGAGTCTGTGAGGCGTGGAAATTCTAGAACTTAAGCAGTAAGCTGCAGTGTTAATGGCTTGAACAGTCAGAGAATAAAGCCTGGACTGCCAGTGTCACTAAGAACTGAGAAGGGAATCTTAGAGAGAAGCAGCACAGAGGGGTGCCCCAAAATCTGTAAATACCTCCAATTAAATTCTTGCCTAATGCTGAACTGCACACGAAAAGGTGGGATGGGAGGGGCTCCAAGGACCCTCTTGAGAAAGAACAGATTGAAGGCTGAAATAACCGAGCAGAGAATTCTGCTATTGCTCACCACAATGGAGGCATATTCTGAATTTGATGAGCATGTCAGTAAACTTGACGTGAGTGAGGAGAGAATCAGGGATCAGGAAGATGAGTCAATAGAAACGTTCTCAACAAAGATGTAATGACACAAAAGAAAAAAATTCAAAAACTGGGGGAAAATATTAAAAGGTATAACATGTGTGTAATTAGAATATCAGACAGAGAAGAAGGAAAGAATAGAGAAGATAGAGTTGATCTAGTAATGGCTGAGAACTTTTCAGAAATAATGACAAACACCAAACTACAGATCCAAGAAGCTCCGAGGAAACCAGAACAATTACCAACATAAAAACAGAAATAAACAAGAAGACCACACACTCAGGAACATCATATTTATACTGCAGAGAACCAAATACAAACAGATGATATTGAAGGGAGTCATGGAAGAGAAATAACCTTACCTATAGAGAAACAGAAAAAAATTATAGTGGACTTCTTACGGTAACGTATGGATAACTGAAATAAATGACAGCAGTATCATAAGGAACAGGAGAGAGAAATTGGGAATACTTTGTTTTAATGTAACTACACTACATGTGAAGTGCTATAGTATTATCTGAATGTGGATATTGATTAGTTTGAAATATACATTGCAAACTCTAGGGCAACCACTAAATTAAAAAATAGTATGATTGATGTATGCTAATAAAATAGATAAAATGAAATGATATAAAGTGATCAATGAAAGCCAGAGAAGGCAGAAATGGTGGGGAATGGGAAGATAAAGACCAAATTAAATTAATAGAAAACAGTTATGAATATGATATATATTAATACCAATCCAACTACATCTGAAATTATTTTATATATGAATAGTCTAAATACACCAATTAAAAGAAATTGTCAGAGTAGATTAAAAAATAAAGCCCAATTATATTTTGTCTAACAGAAACCCACTTTAAATGTAAAGACCCAACTGGATTAAAAGTAGTGGGATAGATAAGGATATACCATGCTAACACTAGTCAAAGGAAAGCTGTAAAAACAGACAGCTGGAATAGCTATATCAATTTTAGACAAATTGGACTTCATATGAAAGAGGATTATTAAGAAAAAAAGGGAGGTTACATAATCATAAGAGGTCACTTTTCTAAGAAGACTTAATAACCAGAGCATCAAAAATATGAGAGGCAAGAAGTGAGAGGAAAAATAGATAAATCAAATCCACTATTTTAGTTGGTAAATTAAATACCCCTCTGTCAATATTTGATAGGTCAAATAGGGAGAAAATGGGTAAGGATATAGCTGACCTAAACAGCACCATCAACCAACTTAATCTACTTGACATTCATGGAACACACCATACAACAAGAGAAGAAGGCACATTTTTTCAAACCCACAAGGATTATTTATCAAGGTAGACCACATTGGACCATAAAACACACCTTAACAAACTTAAAATAATGGAAATTATATAAAGTGCGTTTTCCAATCACATGGAATTAAACTAAAAATTATTAACATAAAGATATCTGGAAAATTCCAAAATATTTGGAGAGTAAGCCATACACTTCTAAATACACATAGATTCAATAAGAAGTATCAAGAGATGTCAGAAAATATTTTGACTAAATGTGAAAATAGAACTTATCAAAATTTGTATGATACAGTGAGAGGAGTATTTAGAGACGCTTTGTAGCATGACATGCATATATTACAAAAAAAGAAAGCTCTGCAATCAATATCAACCTAGATTTCACCTTCAGGATACTAGAAAAACAAGAGTGAAACAAACCAAAACAAGAATAATTAAGGAAATAATATAGACTAGAGAAAAGTTAAAAAATTAAATTCAGAACCAATTGAAAGAGCTTCTGATGGGCAAAGCTGGGACCATTTGAACAAAAAATATAATAGTATTAGATTACAACTCAAAATACAAAATAAATATACATAGATTTATAATAATTAAATAATGGAATAAATAAAAAATGGCACAAATAGACAATCTACTGTGCAGAACAATTTCAAGTAATTTCTGCACATACGCCATGCTCAAGGTAGCAAATATTCCGCATTCCTTAAGTGTGGGCTGAACATAGAGACTTCTTTCCAAATAGCATAGTATGGAAAAGGGGAAAAATAACTTTTCAGTAGAGAAAGCTGACAGACACTGCCTTGGCCAGGTGATCAAAGTTACCATCAACAGTAATAGCTCAGATTAATAGTATATACCCTTGATGTGGTATAACAAAATTATCACTTTTCCTCTGTGGTCTCCCTTCTAAAAACCCATCACACCAGAGTAATTATGAGAAAAACATCTGAAAAAATCCCAGTGGATAAATATTCTACAAAATACCTGAACAGTTACTTCTCAGAATTGTCAAGGTTATCAAAAACAAGAAAAGTCTTGAGACATTGTCACAACCAAGAAGAGCTTAAGGAGATAGGATGACTAAATATAATGTGGTATCCTAGAAGAGATCCTGGAATAGAAAAAGAACACTAGATAATAAATAAGAATACCTTAGTAAAGTTTGGAATTTAGTTAATAAATTATTCTTCAATTTGATATATGTATCAAATTAATATATTTGTAATAAGGGAAACAGTGTGGGATATATGAGAATTGTCTTACTATCTTCATAATTTTTTTAGGTCTAAACTATTAAACTTTTTTTATTTCAAAGTATTATGGGGGTACAAATGCTTTTGGTTACAAGGACTGCTTTTGTAATGCTTGAGTCAGTATTGTAAGTATGTCCATCACCCAGATAGTGTTCATTGTACCCGGTGGGTAGGTTTTCACCCATGCCCTCCTCTCCCCATCCTCCTGCTTGATTTCCATTGAGTTTTACTTCTCTGTGTGCACATGTGCACTCATCTGTTAGTTCCAATTTAATAGTGAGTACATGTGGTGTTTGTTTTCCCATTCTTGCAATACTTCACTTAGAAGAATGGTCTCCAGTTCCATCCAGATTGTTGCAAAAGGCATTAAGTCATCCGTCTTCATGGCTGAGTAGTACTCCATGGTATACATGTGCCACATTTTGTTAATCCACTCATGGATTGATGGGCGTTTGGGTTGATTCCTCATCTTTGCAATTGTGAATTGTGCTGTGATAAACACTTGAGTGCAGGTGTCTTTTTGAACTTAACTATAAGGAAGCATCAGGTAAACCCAAATTGAGAGAGGTTCTAAAAAATCTAGTTAGGACAGTAGTCCCCCCTTATCCACAGTTTTGCTTTCTGTGGTTTCAGTTACCCATGGTTAACCATGGTCCAAAAGTATTACAGTATTTCGAAAGAGAGAGACCACATTCACATAACCTTAATTATAGTATATTGTTATGATTGTTTTATTATTAACTATTGTTGTTAATCTCTTACTGTGCCTAATTTATAAATTAAACTTTATCATAGGTCTGTATGTATAGGAAAAAAACACAGTGTATATACAGTGTTTGATACTATTCTTGTTTTCAGGCATCTACTGGGGGCTTCGAATGCACCCCCCCGGATTAGATGGGACACCTGTACTTTTAAAAATATTGAGGTCAAAAACAAAAGACCGAGGAAACCATTACAAGTTAAAGGATACTAAAGAGACATGACAGCTAATCACAATGCATTATCCTAGATTGGATCTAGGTCTGGAAAAAAACAGCTATTAAATATGTTACTGTGATAAGTGATGAAATTTATATGTGGACTGTGAATTAGGTAATAGTGTTGTATATTAACTGTTCTAATTTTGATGGTTGAATTGTGATTATCCAAGAGAATGCCCTTGTTTTTGGGAAACACACACTGAAATGTTTTTGAGATAAAGACGTACACTGTCTTTGATCTATTCTCAAACAGATCCAAAACGTTATCCATATTTTTATCTCTTACTCTCTCATTCTACCTATCTACCTATCATCAATCATCTATGGAGAGAATGATAATGTGAATGACAGTAAATAATAGTAAATTTGCATAAAGCATATATGGTAGTTCTTTGTGCCATTCTTGCAATTCTTCTGTAATTTTTACATTATATAAAAATAAAAAGTCACAAAACAAGTTCTGTGGGGACTCTGACCTTCATGTATCTGGTACTCAACATGTGGTCCTCACACCATAGGTATTGACATTACTTGTGATTGACATTACTTGACATTACTTGAGCCTTCTTAGAAAGGCTCAATATCATGCCCCGCCCCTGATCTACTCTTTTAGGATCTGCATTATAACAACATCTCCAGGTAATTTGAGTATACAGGAAAAACTGAGAAGTCTCTCTTTGGGACTTTATTTGTGTGAAAGTACTCAGCACCATCTGCAGGTGCTATAGAAATTCAGGGTAGTGGGTAATTTACCTTTTTTTTTTTTTTTTTTTTGACAGGGTCTCTCTCTGTCATGTAGGCTAGAGAACAGTGGTATGGTCATAACTCACTGCAGCCTCAAACTCCTGGGCTAAAGCAATCCTCCTGCCTCAGCCTCCTGAATAGCTAGGACTACAGGTGCATGCCACATGCCTGGCTAATTTTTTTTTTTTTTTTATAGAGGAGGGGTCTTGCTATGTTGCTCAAGCTTGTCTTGAACTCCTGGCCTCAAGTGATTTTCCTGCCTTGGTCTCCCAAAGTACTAGGATTACAGGGACGAGACACCATACCTAGCCCATGTGCCCTTTTAGATCACCAAGCTGGGCCCAAGAATGTGCTGCCTCTCATTCCCATTTCTCTCCTTGACCCACGTTCCTCTCTAGTGTGCATGGCACAATGATACATCCAGAAACTTTTCGTTCAGTGAAATCTGCTTAATGTATGTCTTACCTTTATTCTACCTGTTCTTGTTCAAGTCTCAGTTTGCCTATTATCTGTGAGCACTTTTTCAAACTCTTTGGACATCTTTAAACTCTGTAACACTGTTAGTCTTAAGAAACAATTTGATTTTTTACTTCTTATCGTATGCTACTTTATTGCTATCTTCACAAGTTCCAAATAGGTTGTATGTTTCCTGCAGTTACAGACCAGATTCTATGGACTAGAATCTGTCCTGCAGGTTTCTCTATTACAATTTTCTCCAAAGTATACATAGTGTTTTTCCTCTAGAATGTGTGGAAGAGGATTCTTGAAAAAAGAGAAAAAAAAATTAGAACTCTGGTTATTTATCCAAAACTGGAAGAAAGGCAACATGTTTTATTAATATTTGATACATTGTTAGAATATATAATTTATAGTTTCACAAACAATATACTGGAGATGAAAGCTCAAACTTCTTATTTATATGGGTACGTAATATAAAAAGTTTGGAGACCATTGCTTTAGAGGGCTACATAAAATATTCATTAAATTCTTTTTATTACATTTAGTCATGAAGGAAGAAAGAGGAAATGACAATCTGTGTTTGACCTAAGAATCCTCATTACAGATATGTTGGGTTGAGAGAACAGCCCATTTCTTACTGGCTAGGGATAGGGTTATGGGAATGGTTCTTCAGTGAAATTGTACCAGAATTACTGTAATAAATCAGTATTCAAATTTCTGCTACGTACCAGTGGTTCCTCATCCAATGGATATATTGGGCATTCCAGGACAACCTGACATGAAATTAAATAAACTCAGAGATTTTATGGTCATAGGAAAGATAATAATAATTTATTTTTCTGTAAAATCTCTAATCTAGTTTCATATTCAATTTTAAAAAATGTTAGCTCTTAAAAATAATATGTTTGATATAAAATCCTGTGAAATCTTATTTGGTGAAGTCCTGATCTATATAGTTCCTTATTGACTAATAGATATAAAGCAAAACTTCTAAGTGGCATTCCTAAAATCTAAAGACCCTTTGTTGAAAGAGATGGAAGCAGCTAATCTCAGTGATTATCTTTGAAATATTTGAGGCTTTATCACCTTCAAGACACAAAGTAACTTATACTAGTTCTGATTTTGAGGTGGAAATCTGATTTGGGACATCAATAAATCATGTTATTTGCATATGAATAGGTGCTTTCAAAGAGTTTGAAAACTAGTTCTTTTAAGTAAACGTTATAAATCAAAAACATCTATTTTAGGCTGTTATGATCACATTTACACCCACTGTTGTTTCTTAGTGCATTTTGCAAACTTTAAATTTAAAGTTAAAATTAAATCAATAATTTAAAAAGTGGTATCTAAAGACCCTAGCGTCTAATATGTAAGTTTACCCTCATCAGCTATAGTCCAAACTGAAAGTCCTACCTTGCTTTTTAGTTAGATCTCTATAATCATTTTTGTATTATTTTTCTCAATGTCCTACATTACAATGATTCAAAATAACACATACTCGGCCGGGCGCGGTGGCTCATGCCTGTAATCCCAGCACTCTGGGAGGCCGAGGCGGGCGGATTGCTCAAGGTCAGGAGTTCGAAACCAGCCTGAGGAAGAGCGAGACTCCGTCTCTACTAATAATAGAAAGAAATTAATTGGACAACTAAATATATATAGAAAAAATTAGCCGGGCATGGTGGTGCATGCCTGTAGTCCCAGCTACTTGGGAGGCTGAGGCAGAAGGATCGCTTGAGCCCAGGAGTTTGAGGTTGCTGTGAGCGAGGCTAACGCCACGGCACTCTAGCCCGGGCAACAAAGTCACACTCTGTAAAAAAAAAAAAAAAAAAAAAAAAAAAAAATTATTGTGGGTATATACTAGTTGTATATCTTTATAGGGTATATGTGATGTGTTTTTTTTTTTTTTTTTTTGAGACAGAGTCTCACTCTGTTGCCCTGGCTACTATAGTTAGTGCCGTGGTGTCAGCCTAGCTCACACCAACCTCAAAATCCTGGGCTCAGGCAATCCTTCTGCCTCAGTCTCCCAAGTAGCTGGGACTACAGGCATGCACCACCATGCCTGGCTAATTTATATATATATATATATAT